>JAQIVZ010000376.1:0-73127 GCA_034700945.1 Arrhopalites spinosus
CCTGAGTCCCCCAATATTATCACCTTCAACAAAACCTTCTTCCGCGATGCCATCGTTGGAAGCTGTACAAAAAGACAAAAAAAATGAACATAAGTACTTAGTAAAACAAAGTTATATATTTGTATTCGATTTACACTTCTAATTTTAAAATTTTAAATTCTCCAACACACATTAGATTGAATTTGACAACATTATTAAATTATCCTCGAAAATAATAAGTACAAAGTAAACTGCTATTGACATTATGGAAAATAACTAGTAACATGTCATTGTATGAAACTTAAATAACTCGGTCATATATTAAACTTTAGTTAAATATTTGTTGGTTTCACAAGTCTAAAATGCTGGAAAGAATTTATGTTTAAATATTCATAGTTTATCTTATTACCAAATGCTGTTTTTTTGTACTATGCAGGTTTTTTCCCCAAAATAAATGCGCACACTACCAAAAAAGGGGGAGGGTTTCACTTTGATTGCAACAGGTCAAAAGGTTATGTGTGTGTATATAAGTAGTTTGAATAAAACTTTTTGTTTATAATATTTTGATGTGACAGGACAGTACGAGATCACCAACAACACTAAATTGTAGTAAATAGTACAACGTAATTATTCAGTACAATGAGAAAAAAGTTAGACTAGTAAAATTGTACTTAGACACTTTTCCAAAAAGAAAAATTAAGTAGAGAAACAAAAAGTGGAAATCTTGAACTCCTCAATAAATAAATATTAGAAATATTTACTAATATCTACTTTAGAAAAGGTTCAGCTTCCCAGTTGACGGCGTCATTGTGTGTACAGACTGTCCTCAATATAATAAATAAATAATATTTGATACTAGAAAATTTATTTCAAGAAATGTGACTCGTAAACTAATAGTCTCTCTCTCTTCATGAGTCTGTCACATGTCGTTTACACACACAGAGAGAGATAATTTTATCATAACCCAAATAATTCATTGGGTGAAATTGATCCAACTATAGCATATTGAAGTGTACTCCTCATGTACAAACCAAAGTCAGAAATGTTCATGACGAAGCACTGTGACATCACTTATTTGTACTCAACTCAACAGCATTTGTATTTTAACTGTTAATACATATTCTGACTCATGACTCTTCTAATACGTAATTAAAATACAGTCATGATTTATCAAGGGAAATAGAGAATCTCGATTATCAAAGATTACTTGATAGTCCCATGTTTCATATATTAAAATAAAAACTCAACTAATATGTATGGCTACCCTTAGAATAATTAATTATGTTTCATTAAGTTTCTTCTTTATAACTAAAAAAATAGTTAATTTCAAAGATTCTTTGGGAAAAAACCCTCAAAATTCATCCAACAAAATTATACATCAAGATAAAATTCACAATTCTACGAAAACCACCATTTTAATTCTTTAGAAAATAAAAATAAAAAGAAAAAATATTATTCTATTTTTTTCATGTGATAGTCACTACCATCCCTAACACCTAAGAGAACGAGCCAACAAAGAACAAGATCAATAGTTTTTTTTCTTCAAAAGACTTTTGTCTTGAAAAATAATTATTGGGTATTGGAAAGACTGAAATTGATGTAAAAAATTAAATTACTTACAGGAAAAAGGTCAAGATGTTACACTGTTTGAAGAATCCGTGTACTTAATTGAGTTTAAAGTTGAAATTTTAGAGAGAAAAATGAATTGAAAAAAATTATTCAACAACTTTTTGAACTGGCAGCGGCACTTAGTTTTTCATGGCCATCTCGGAGAGCTTTTTAGCCTTTCACTGTGGAAAAATGACTTCGTAGAATGAAAATCCAGGAAGAGATGCATTTAAATGCGTATGAACGCCTCCCTAACTATAGTTAATTTTCAACACTTGCTAAAAAAAATTATATATTTTTTTCTCTACCATTAGCATTCCGAGTACAAAGCAAAGGATATGAGTTTCAAAGTAATTGTACAGAGATACACTTTTTTATATTTAACTTACATGTTACTCTTTTACTGTTTGCTTCTTTTTTTATGTTGAAGACTATTAAGTTATACGAATTCATATTAAAATGATTGTACGGACTGTGTGTGCAATTGACTACTAATTCAAGTTTATTATTATAAAAATAAACATGTTTATCCATATAGTCTGTCCTGAATAACATTTTAACAAAAAAAATTATTTCAACATGAAAATCACACGATTCCCTCCCCTCCTCCTCATTCTGTATTTAATTCCGTTTCATATCAAGTTTAGACACACAATTGATACAGTTTAGAATATTATTAATGGAAGGTGTAATTTAAAAAAAATTTATATATTTATAATTTAATTAATTTAAAGAATTTTTGAATTTTAATTAATTACCAAGTCTTTGCAGTCACATCGAGTGTCTGGGGCTACCCTACACGGTTCTTTCTTCTTGCACCAACTCTTTAAGCAATCAAACATTTATAATTTTGATTTGCAAAGTCCTTGAGTGAGTCTGAGACTTCCATCATATTATTCACTTGATTATTCCATTTCCGGTTTATTATCCTCCTCCACGAAAATGTGATTAAAAAATTATTCAACTACTTTTAGTCACTATCAACGTATTGACACTGTCAAATTATTGACTCACAAGTACGTACTGTACGTCATTTAATAACGTTTTGTTAGCTTGTTGTTTAATTTTTCACAGACAATTTTAAGGGAATGTTTTCTTCAAACACTGAACACTGGTTAAACAAAAAAATTCGCGTGCCAAAAAAAACACTGTTCTCAAGTCTAAAAGGTAGTTTATTGTACTTACAAACTAAAAGTCAACAGAGCAAAACGATATTACAAGCATACGGTCTTCTTCTTACCCATTCTTGTTTTTGCAGAATAAAATTTTAAAAATATTTTTGTTTTTTTGGGACCAGTCACAACACAAAATGTTTGTAGTGGTGTTCGCGGTTATAATTTCTGAAAAAGTTGTGTAAATGGTTAGATAGTTACACGTTATAATTGTGATTATTTCATGATTATTATTAGCCCGTGCGTCCCTTGTAAGCAGACTGACTTGTACAGAATTATTATACAGATATACGCGATTCCGCATGTTCTTCGTCATCTTTCCCCATTATTTTTTTTTTAAAAATATCATTAACTAAACCATTATATTAATGCTGTGGTGTAGAATATTTTTATGTATGTACAGCTGTGTGTAGACTGAGTTTGTCAAAAAAATTCACAATCCTTATGCAACTATGTAAATTAATTGTGGTTCATCTTTAAAAGGATGACATATGTACAGTGTACTAATTTAGTGTGTTTGTTTGCTTAGCCCTGTACATGTGCTCGCCTTGTATGAATCTCTCTCTCTTTCTGTATATATAAATTACTAATCTATTATAGTTCAAGACAAGAGATAGTTGTAACCTCGAATATAATGTCCTCATAAATGACTGCGTATTTACTTAAATGTACAGTCATAATGGACCCAGAATATGGAAATTATCCTTAATATTACTTTATCATGGAAATGATAAAACAATAAAAAAGAGCTGGAGAATCCTGTGCCAATCTCTGTACTGTACTTTTACAACAGTAGATTCTACTGTAGAACAGATGGAGAAATAAAAACAAATAAATGAGTGTGCCAAGAAAAAGTAAACAAATACAAAATATTGTACATACTTTCTACTAATAAAGAGTCTAGAGTCTGAATATTATAACGACAATTTTTGTTGCGATTTAGCTACATCCATGCTGAAAAGAGAGGTCATTTAGAGAGAGAGAGGTCAATTGGGTCAGATATTAAGAGTGGAATTAAGAGAATAAAGACATGTAATTAATACACATCCAGTTTTGACTAACTTTATTTTAGTACAAAATTATGCCCATGTTATGGTTTCCTCAATAATTTTTTTTGATAATAATATTCTCTGTCTGTTTTTGTATTAAATGATGACTCAACTCTCAACTATAAGTTTTGATTCATTCGGTAAAGTTCAATGGAGGATTGGGGGGATTATAGGATGAATGACCATGTGAAGTCATACAAAACTACAAGTAAACAGTTAAATTATACACATTCGTGTCAATAGATTTTTATTTGAGAACGCAAGGTGAGAAATAAATTAAGTAGTCACTGGCTATTGAAATTCAAATGAGATTCCTCATTTCCTCTTGCTGTCTTAAAGTTCAAAGGAAGTAGAAATCATTTTCAGCTAAATGTCATCATTTTCATAAAACTAAAATGAACAAAATTCTGAGGCCTATTTTGATGTCCAGTTTTTGTGTTTTATATTTATCGTATGATTCCCTTGAATGTAGCTGGTTGTGTCATTCATCCCATTAAATCAGGAAGAGCTCAAGCTTGCCTCAATAAATTTCTTTCCATTTCCCCCCTTATGAAATATGAAGGAAAATGACAAGTTTTTGTTTTCCTTTCCAAATGAATAATTATACAGTCAACACAAATCTTTGTAGTCAGTGTAGCAATCACTGATGACTCATCAGTGATGACATAAGGTTTTGTTTTCTTTTTTCATATTCTTACTAAACTTTTCCCTCATGTATGCTAAATATTAAACTATTAGAATGATTTTAGAGACTTGAAATCTCTGTCGTGATTGAATTGACGTGGTCACAAGGTCACATACCAGAGAAAGAGAACGAGGGTCACTTATATTTGGTTGAAGTATTAGCAGAATAATAAATACATGGATTTATTTGTACATTTCTTAATTGTATGAAAACATCACACAAGGAAGAGAATTAATCTCTTCAGTCTTTCGATTGCCGGTATTTCCCATTAAAAAATATAATCTCAATTCTTGAGTTGGACACACGGTCAGTGGATGTGGATGATATCGTCAATTTTTGTATTGGCTCTTAGGCAGGCCCTTATTAGTATAGAGCTAAAAATAAAATTGTGTAAGGTTTGGACACTGTGTATGATTAAAATAAACTGTAGCAATCTCTTCTACTAATACCCTTCTCATTTTATTCTTTACTTTATAAAATATAAATATACACTCTACAAGTAAATTCAATTCATTTAATAGAATATCTTACTACATATTACATTTATATAAGGTCATTTTCTTTACAAAAAATATTATGTACATATTATTATTTTATAATGCAGATTTGCATCCAAAATACTTACTTAGAAGAGTTGTGTACTCGTTTATGTAACAAAGATTCTTAATTAAAGTCTTTCAGTCGGTTTCGTCCCACCAACAATTTCTCCATGTACATCGAGAACCGACTTCTTTCCAATGTTATAACTGCCTAAGGTTTGGTCCATTGACAAGGGCTTGTCACAATATGTCACTTTTGGGTCAACAAAAGTACCCTCTTCATTTATTTCTAGAATCAAAAAATAACAATTAAATATTTTCTAGGTAGGCTCGAAATACATTTGACGAGAATGGAAATTGATGTGATCAGAAAAATAAATTACCCATTTTTAATTTTAGTGATTGGAGGACCTTTTTAATTGTATAGGTAGACTCTACTTTCAAGCTGTAGGCATTGTCAGGTGACACATTCACAGAAATGTAGAACTCGCCCTGTGATTTCCTTATGGCAATTTTTGAGGCTGTCTTCAGGGTCAGTTTCATGTCCTCGGGTAAACCGGATTTGTCGATGCACTCTTCTACTGTCATCTCGGAGACTTGTTGTAGTTATCTCTTCAAAGTCTTTGTAGTCAAAGATGCTAGCCCAAGCTTGAATTGACATTGCCTCAGTTGTCTCTCTTTGTTTTTTAATGATACTTTCAATGATTTTAAATCGGGCAACCTTGTGTCACTTGGTGCTGGAGTTCCTTCTAAATTCTTTTTCTTCAGCCATGATTTTTGGGAACCCAAGTTGCCAGTCAAAGATTGACAATTATCACAAACATCTTTACTCTGTCTATTGTTGTGAGTGATTGTTGTGTGTAACTTACACACAACACTACAGTTAGTAGAAAACCAAACATCGTTCCGTTTTTCTCCTCCTTTCACTTGTTGAATTTGTTCATAACCTCTTTTACCACGACACAAATTTGTTTTAGCAAGTAGTTTCACATTTTCTAACACATCTTCTAACGTCGACATTTGTTTTTTTTCAAAATTCACAGTGATGTCCTTCGGACCAAAATGGTTGACCCTCATGGTCATGGCCCCAAAATTTGAAATCTGTATCAAAAATAAAAACCAACAATACAAATATTTTAGACATGCTGTTATGTAATTCACAATGTTCAGATTGATGCCTTGGATGTCAATGAAAAATAATTATTTTGGGGGGTTCATATTTTACCTACACTGATAAACGTTTAAAAATAATGAAATTAACTTACATTGATTTCTTTTGCAATTAACATGCTGGCTTCATCTCCAAATTCAATTATTCTTAAATTATCTGTTGAATCCAAAAAAGTCCAGTTTGACGATGGCAATGGAATGCCCTTTAATTGAGATACCAATACATCAAAGTTTACTTTGTCATTGTCGATAACTCTATCGACTTGATCCTGATTCTCTGAAATCACTTGAGGTAAAACTTTTTTCTTTTTCGGTTCATTGTCAATATTATTCCTCACTGCCGGTCTCTTGCGAGGTGGTGGTTTGTTGTAATATTTAGATAATTTTTTATTTTCAAAAATAGTTGGTACAGCATCTGCAACTAGTGTACATATTAACTTTGATGGCAATGGAACTACTTCTCCATTAATGACAATTGTCCTTTGATTAGTTTTAATGCACTCAGGAGTAAAATGTTTTTCACATATTACAGATAGTTTTGAGAAATCAAATTTCTTGTCACTTCTTTTTGGAATGTTTCTCAGCCACAATTGTTTGTCAGCAGTTTTTGGGGCTCGAAACATACGACCAGGATATCCCCCACATCCTGTAAGACACCCGTAAACAAAACAGTGAGGCATAATTGCCAAGCTATATTTTTAAACAAAATTATAACTCAAATTGCAGTTAACTTGTGTAGTAGAGAATAGTCACTATTTGGTATTTTTTATCTACGAGTCCTTACTATGTAGAATATTTTGGGACTCTCAAAAAATAACTCCATACATTGTCTAACACTAGTAAACAAAGCACAGAAATGTAATTGGACATTTAAGTCAATAATTTTAAATGTGAAACTTAAATATAGGTAACTTTACAAAGCACGTGTTGATTTCAAAGTGCCCCTCGAACAGCCGGTCAAGAGAGACGCCTGTTTGGACTCAGATGGCCTGGAAGTTCCATGAAACCTTTTTGCATCCAAGCATAGGGAGCCCTTTAACTGTTCATTCTATTAACTCTAGCCTTTTGGACACTACTATACAATTGGAAAAATTATTGACCTCCCCGAACAAGGGTCATTTACATTTGATTGAAGTATTTAGCAGCACAATAAATACATGTTATTTGTACATTTCTTAATTGTATGGACACAGTATACATTTCTTATTTCTATGTAAAAAAGAGTTGATGGGATGACGAAAAACTACTGCTCATTTTTATTGTCCAGCACGTAAAGTTTCAAAATGTGGTCATTAGAGTTATCCTCATTAATTCATCAAGGTTGCAACAGAACAAACATGGTTAAACTTCATTTGTACCACGGACCAGTTTCATTAAATTATTTCAGTTGACCAATAATAAATAAAAACTAAACAATTCAGTAACGGACTCCTGTGTAAGAGACCTTGAAAATTTCCACCTTTCAAGTTTTTCTTTTAATTACCTCTTTGAATTACACAATCAATAATACACCTGGTCTCACGATCAGTCTAACTCAAAAATATTCAGTATGTGTAGAAAGACAAAAGAAATGGAGTCAAAATTTTCCGTAGAATTTAATGAAGGAGAAAATACTCTCGAAAACAAAGAAATTTCAAGTGAGCTATTGGTGACTGAAAAATGTGGAGCAACTGGCTATGACAATGGTTTTAGTTCCAAGAATTGGGTGCCAAAGAGCAAAACCCGAATTTTTCTTTGGGAACTTCAAGTTCTCATCTCACTAATTGAGAGTTGTGTACTTTTCCTTTGTTGTTTTATTCTTTTTGGACTCAATTTAATGTGGAAGAAAATTTTAATTAATATCTGTATTAGGGGCAACCGGGAACAGAATGATAATTTTAATTACAATAATTTTCAACGAGTCACATTAAGGACTCCGAGACGAGTTCCTCAAGCTGGATGACGAAAAAATGATTTTAAAAGAAATTAAATTAAATTCTTTGTTTAAAAAAGTTATTTTGACGCATAATTTTTAGATTGGACAGGAAGGAAATGGAAGAATCGAGATTCTTTTTTTTTGTAGACTCGCTGTTGAGGAACTAAACCAGGCGGAGTGATTTTGAAAAAAAAATTCATCGTAATTTACAAAGAGTGAAGAGTGTACTTTTTTAATTGCAATTTACGTATTGTCAGTTTAATAGAGTTGACCTTGGAGTTTTAAAGTGATCTCTCGTGTTTTTTTGTTTGTTGAATATGGGTGAATTCACCAAAGAGCGTTACATTATTGTTCCTGACGACAATACTGAGGAGCGTCGAGTCACGGAGGAACAAAATGAAGCCAAAAGAAATACCGAAATCATTCACATTTCGGAATTAAAAAACTTTTCCGGGGACAAAGCCGCTACTGTCATTTATTTATGTGCTAACCCGGACAATCTTCTTCGTGATGACTCTGACTTGTTGGGTACAATAATTGAAAAGATCCTCAAACCTTGTGGTAAATTTCATCTTAAATGTGATAGTCAATACGATGCGGCCACTAAATTATCACAACATTTGAAATGGAATGGATTCATTACCGTCACTACTGTTGCCAATAATTATATCATAGCTGAAAAGGACAAGTTTGAGGTAAAAAATATTTTTAAATTTGTATTTTTATATTTAAGACGCAGTAGAAAAAGTAAATAGTTTACCTGAGTAATTAAATCTTTGATAATTTTGGTCACTTTAAAAACTTTAATTTTTTGTGAATTATATGGAACAGGTTGGAGATTCTGTATTATTAACATTTGCAAAACCTAACCAAGAAAATAAGACTGCCTGGACTATTTCCGCCGATGATTATGACGACGAAGAGTTTATTGATGAGGATGCTCTTTTGGATGATGAGGATTTAAAGAAACCTGATCCGGCATCCCTTCGAGGTATAATAAAAAATAGTTAATTTACTATACAAATACTATTGTCATACAAATTTAGTAATTAAAAACAAAATATATACGTACAGTACATTGTAAGGTTTTAATTGATTTAAAAATAATATACATTTTGTGTAGTTTGTGGCACAACTGGGAAAAGGAAGGCATGCAAAGACTGTAGCTGCGGTTTAGCAGAAGAGCTTGAAGGAGAAGAAACAAAAGTCATCAATACTTCCGGTGTAAAGTCTTCATGTGGAAGTGTAAGATGTAGAATATTTTATACTTTGTTCAACATATAATCAAGTCCTGTGTATAAATATTGAAGGTTTTTCCTCCTGTTCTTACTCCCCAATTCGAAGGGGAGGGGTAATTTCCAATTTAGCAACCTTACTTATTTTCATGTTTTGATTCTTTCAGTGTTATTTGGGAGATGCATTTCGGTGTGCAACATGCCCGTACGTAGGAATGCCAGCGTTCAAGCCGGGTGAGAAAATTCAACTCTCCGATGGCTTGTTGAAACCGGACATTTAAATTTTTTGCTGCTGTCACGGAAAAAATAAGACAAATAAAAAAATTATTCGCTCGTATTCTCGTTACAGGCAACATGATTCCAGAACTTCATGTAAAAAAAAGAAATTTTCTTAGCTTAAACGAAATGTAAAAAACGGACTGTTTTAGCGTTCAATAAATACTATAAAATTTAAATCATATTCCATTTTTATAGTCTGATGGTCTATAATTAGGGTGATTGTACAAATATATTCTCTCTCTTTATTAGATGATTATGGTAGAATCATCTTTAGTAATATTTCCGGTTCCTCTAAAAATAACTGTTGCATTAGAATCATTTTCTCTCTTTTAAATGGCTTTATAGTAGTTTTAGAATAATTGTTTTTTGACGTACACTGTATAAAAAATATAATGAGGTTCAATTCATTAATAGTTCAAATGATTATTACTTTTTTGACTGGACTGGTGAATTACACATACGAAAAACCAAGAAATTTAATGATAAGCATGGTGCCGATAAAGATCTCGTTCGAATAATTAATTTATATACACATTAAAAATGAAGACAACAATTTGTTTTTACATTATATATATAGTAAAATTAAAAAATATATCCCAGGATAATAATAATATTGTGATGTTTTAGTAAAATAAATCATTAATAATCATTTTAGATTTGCTTTACTACAAATATGCAATAATAATTTTTCCAAACTCACAAGCACAATTTTTATAACGAAATAAATATATTTGAAGAGATCATAAAAAATTCTATATTACAAAATTTGTGAAATTACAAGCAAGGTAAAGACAGTTAAACTAAAGTTATACAATGATGATGCTGAGTTTGAACTCTTTTTGCACTCCCTAAGATCGGTTGTGCTTTCGTAGCCATCCTGACAATAACAAGCACTAATCACAGAGTCTTTTACGGGGACACACTCAGCTTTCTCAAGGCAATCTGAAATTTTGAAGTCAACTCAGTTAAATCTATGATGGATATTTAAAAAATGAAATGTATTACTTACTAGCAGAATCAGTACAAAATGTTCCAACAATTCCTTTGCAAGCTCCATCAGAGACTAAGAACGAGTAGTCACATTGACAACTGTAAGAATCATCTTGGGGCAGACACATTGAATTTTCAATGTCACAGGGCTCATACGGACTACTTGAACAGTCTGACCCCAATTGTCCACCAACTTTAATGGCAAAATTTTGGCAAATAATTTTGTCCTCATTTTTACTACTGATTGTCATTTCTATTGTCCAATCCTGTATAAAAATCAAATCAGTTATACAATTCTGTCAGTGATTCTGTATGTATATTAGTCTTGACCTTTGAATTGATAAATTTATGATCAATGAAAAGGTCATCCATCATAGCATAAGTTTTATTGTGTTGAAAATCTCCAGGAATAGTCTCCGAAACTAGACTAATACTTTGATTTGATATGGAACCAGTGGCTGACACGACGAATTTGAGGTCAGTGTAATTGACAACTGTTTTTAAAATAAAAGAGTCATTATTAGTAAATTCATTTTTGTATTTATGTAATTTCAATCAACTCACCTGGGGAAAATGCTGGGATTGACAAAGTGTAAGATTTATTGATAGCCAGAGTGCAGCCCTCATGAGTACAATCCTTCAATTGTATGGGCTTTAATAACTTACCTGTACCACCTGGAATAATTAAACATGAAAATTTAATTACAGGTTTAATGTTTTTATTTTTGTTTTTAATTATTACCACAATCGGATCCCCAGGTTATTTCACTGGCGACGACCATGACGCCAAAGACAAGAAACAGTGCAATTTTCAAGTTCATTTTTGTGTAACTGTTTTGAATCAGGGCAAAGATCACACAGAAATAATATGCCAAATTTAACTATTAACTTGTTGACCTGGGTCAGGACTTGAAATTATGTGCGTTTCTTTTTGACAAATTATAACCTATGACTTATACAATTTTTAATTTGACACAAATCAATATTAAAATGTTTACACATCAGGACAAACCCACCAATGAATGACTCATCTCTATACATGTGTTTCTCAAGCCCACTACAGGTGTTACTAACTTTTAATTGTTTTGTTATCATAAATGCAGAGATTACTTTTTTATCTCTAAAACATTCACAAGGTTGTAGATAACTCATATGATAAGAGCCCCATGCAATTATTTTAATGGTTTGAACAAGAAAGTCAATGAAAAATAAAATCAACTGATATTTTATCAGTAGTACATATCATTTTTTCATGTTTATTAAATATTTCATAGGTAATGTGTTGATCAGCAATAAATTTCAAAAATGAAGACAAGTACAACACTCAAAGCAAAAGTACCAAAAAGAATGAAAACCGTGTCGAGGACTTTAAGACTCAACGGTACTTTATTATTACTAATAGCATTTCCAAAAGAGTTTAATGATCCTTTTTTATTAAAAAACATGTCCAATAAATTAAATTTTCTTGGACTAAATTCCATGAGTTGTCCAAATTGTTTAAATTGTCGCAAATAATATTTGTAGACCAAATCATACTCTAACCATCTTTCCCAAAAACCCGTCTCCACTAATTGATATAACATCCGACTAAAAATTGGATACAAAAAATTTCTTTGTATAATAAAAGGAGTAATTTTTAAAAATAAATCTATTGGAGGTCCCCTTAAAACCATTGTATCTCTCGCTCCAGCCTTCATTAAAAATAGAAATAAATCCATATTCTCTTCAACACCAATCAATATGAAATCAAGCGGTAATTTTGAGTTTGATTTAATTTTCAATGAATTTTCAATTTTCAAATTAGAAGAAAAATATTGTTTTCCTTGTGATTGAGACAAGGCGATTTCAATCAAGTCTGACTGAATAAAATCTGTTGAATTTAAATAAGTTTGTAACATTTCTTTCATACGAAGATCAAACTTCCCTACTGAAATTGTTTCATTGAGAGCAAAATAAAGTAAGGAGACTCTTTCAGACTGTTCTCCAACAGTGTAAAATGAATTTGTCACAATGTAGTATCCACTTTTCAAAATCTCTGGTAAATTAAGAGGAATTATTGGAGGGGAGACGATGGACAAAATTGAAAATAAAGCTCCTTTGTACCCATTACTCAAAACAAGGGTCACCATCGCCCACACTGAAAATGTCAAGAATAGAGAAAAATTGGCAGTGTGTTTGGAACGATGCATTTCTTTTGGACAATTTTCAATGAGGAAAGTTAAAGTAAAGCCAAATGTATTGGTAAAAGTCTTGAAATAGTCTTTTAATTTCATAGTCTTTGTTTTGTTCATAATAAATAAATTGGAGAACATGAGGGTCATGAAAATTGATGATAAAAATATGCCCAACCAAATTATCCAGTCAAATTCTCTCCACAGTGCTGACACATTTAAAGAATTGGGGTCAATGACGACAACAAATGAAAATCTTTCAAAAAGTATTCCTGGAACAATCCAAGAAAATTGAATGTCCTCATTGTTTTGTCGAAGACGATAGATGAGCCATTGATCCGCAAAAAAATTCCCAACAAAATAAGACTGCCATCGATGAGTCTTTAAATAATATGGATCAATATTGCGATCACGAATTGGAGTAAAATTTAATCTTTGTTGAATTTCTGCAACAGAACAAGCAATTGGATTTACTTCTAAACCTCCATGATATCCCGTACAAATTTCAGGTGTACTGGTTGAAAAATATGAAAAATCTTTTATCTCAAGTTGATCAAGATTTTGATGAATTCTCCACCACAAGTGATTGTAATATTTATCATTGTATTCTTGTAGAGAATGTAAAATTGAATTATCTTGAACTGTCATGGACGTACGGAGCATTTTGACTGAAGAGTTTCCTTGAATCACAAAATATTTGGCTGTTGTCGAAGCCAAGAAGTAATTTCCAAATAATAATTTGTCACTTTTATTAAAATTCTCATTATTCTCTTGAAAATTAATTAATGGGAATGGGAGCCAAACTAAAATAAAAGTTGGATTTTCCTTTAAAGCTTCAATATAGAAAGGAATACTAGAAACTAAATTAGCCACATTTAATTTAACTTGAGATTCAAGTCGGGGTAAATAAATTTGTATAAAACATTGAACGAAATGTAAATATTCTAATTTTAACTGTCGAATCGGGTTGTAAGTATGGGGTTTTGTTTTATTTAAATTGTATTTTTCTGAAGCATTAAAAATACTGTTGAGAATCATCACTGATTGTTCTTTGAACAAAGGATTTAATTCCATTGGAAATTGTAGATTAATTTTTGGGTCATTGAAATCCATGTAAGTTAGTAAATTGAAAATACAATTTTCAGTCATTATGGACTTCAGAAATAAATTTATGGGATTATTTTTTGACGTTGATTCAATTTCTTCAGTGAACGTGGACACAGTGGGCATTTCATGACTAAACTTTGAAATGCCAGTAATTAGCAGGAAAATAATGACGAACTTTTTACTGTTGTTCATCTTGAATTTTTTTGAAAATCTGTCACAGTCAGATTTAACCACGACAAAGACCACTACAAAATAATTCTGAACTTTTTTGAAAAAGTTGAGTTTATGTTTATAATTTTATGACAGTACTGAAAATTTATTTTTGAACTAAACTCATATTAAATAATTCTTGAGACGATCGATACTGGCTGTTTTTGTCAAGTCTCCTGTCAAAATCTTGATAAAGAATGTTTGTGTAGGAAGTGTAAGGAAGGCCCAAACTATAATTGAATACAAATATAATGAAACCAACAAAACATGGGAACCACTCAACATGTCCTCGAATCAAAAAAAAAGATTGACAAGTAGGTTCAATATTTCCCAGCTTATTTGTACAGGAAATTTTTAAATTTTAATAATGTTATTTGGTTGTGTTGGCTGTCTATTATTAAATATTTGTATTTATATGCTACAGACCCCTTTTAACTTTGAGAAAACCTTGGAAGAAGAGCCTGAATTTTGATTGACTGAGAATCTGATTGTCTCAAGAATTTGGAGACAGTGTTTTGACATTTAATGTCGGTAGTTTATTAAGAATTCATTTTATTAAAGAATTAGGTTTGAAAAATATGTCAAGGAGTGTCCAAATATTTCAATGAAAAAATGAATAAAAAAAATTTTACTTTCCCTTTTCAAAATTTAATTCAACAAAAAAAACGTGTACAGCTGGTTGCTGGTTTTAAGGAAACAAAATATAAAATACTTTTTTTCATACAACAAATAAATTGTCATACTATTTTTCCGCCTTGTAAGGCACAATACGAAAATAATTCTAAAAATACGAGTAACCAACAAAAACGAAGTGCATTAAAATGGGTGAGATAACTTGAATAGAAGAAATGCAATGAGCGCATAAAAAATAATTGTAAAAAAAGAAAAATTAAAATGAATCTTATAGATTGGAACAAGTAATAAAAGCAACATAACATTGCTCAAATTGCTCATCTTTTTTATACTTTACATTTCCGTATATATCTGGATCTTTTTGAATTATTAATAAATTAAAATTTTCATCCTCTTCCTCTTCCTCGGGAACTATTGTTGTCACATTTCCTTGACTTGACATTCGAATTTGATTTATTTCATCCAGGCCAAACAGTTTCATGTCCACCAATTTTTTGTAGTAAAGTATTTCTCTACAAATGGCTTGAGATAATTCCTTGGACCATTCGTTGAAACAATATGGATGCCACTCATTTCTCACTCGAAGTAGAACATAGCCATTGTAATAGTCATCAATCCTAAAATTTAATCATTAGTCATTGTAATTATAGACAAATGCAAGCTTCAGAAGCTTAGCTTTTGAAGCTTCTGAATTATTTATTAATGAATTATTATTTTATTATTTATAAATAATATTTATATATAATTTACTTGTTTTCTTTCAATTCATGGAGATCAATGGAGAGAGCAACTTCATCAAGTTCATTTTGTGTACCATTTTGTTCTAAATTGAAGTGAGGATTGGGAGATGTGGTTCCAGTAAGATTATTTGAAAAATTTGTGGAATTGGAAACATCAACAAGAGGAGAATAATTAATATCATTTTGAATTTTTCTAGGAATTTTAGGAGAATTAAAAGTTGGCTCATGATCTTCATCAGAATTCATTTTGGATCGACGAGCTTTCAGTTTTGGCTGATTTTGAGACTCGACAAATTCTACATCATTTGCATAGTCGTAGAGTATCACCGATGAGTTGAATTCTCCTCTACTTTCTACATTTAAGATTGAATAATTAGTTAGTACATATATTACAGATGCATAGATAACTTTTTAAAACAACTGATTAATAAATTTATCTTTACAAAAACGAAAATCATGCATCAAAGAGGACTCACCATAATAGCTAAAATTTATGTAGTAATTGATGAGAGTGCCAACACAGTACACAAAAATTAGGATGAGCACAGCAACCACGGCATATCTTCCCAAAATATACAAACGTTCATTTCGTTTTGATCTGCACAAATTAAACAATAATTAGTTCATTTTGCATGAATTAATTTTTGTCTTTTACCCCAGAAAATTTAGAATTAATTGTTATTCAAAATTAATTGTAGTTTACAATTTGTAAATATTACCGGATTTCTAGCTCTGCTCTGAGTTCTTCAGTGGAATTTGTGTAGAGTATCGGTGGTCGCCATGTTCGAGCGTACAGGATGCCTCGTAGAACCATTATTAATTAAATTCTCTTAATTTTAAAATTAAAGTTGTGGGGATGAGCTAACAAAGTCTCTTGACTAAATATTTTATTAAAATCAACCCAAAAATGTTACTCTATGTATTTTAACCTGACAGAGAGACTGAAGAGATGGAAAAGTAAAAGTTGTAGGCAAAACAATGTTATGTAGTGAGTTTTATCTTGATTTTCAAATGCTCTAATTGTAAGTAACTTAAAGAGAGAGTTTAGACATTATAGACAACTGGAGTGATACATGTAACAACCGTACTTATCTGGAGGAATTGTGATGCATATAAAGAAAATTGTACTTTACAACAAAAATTAACATATTGTAGATTGTTTGTTCACAAACAATCTTGAAAGTTTTATAGAAATCTGAATATTTTCCTTCATGCTAATATTGGAAGATTACATACTCCACTTTCATTTTTTTTGTACATTTTATATCTGTCCCTTTTTCAGATAAAAGTTTACAAACTGAACTTTTAAACATGTTGAAAATCAATTTCATTTCTTTGCATTCGTACTTGCTAGGCGTAATTGTAAACATGAAAAATATGTACATTAAATACATGAATGCGATGGACAACGTTAGACATTTTTAATACTTGAAGCGTCTAAGCTGGCTACCATTGATGACTACACAAAAAAATGTTAAATTAATGACACCTCAAGAATTTCATTTTAAACTATTTATTATTGTTAGTGAGTGGAGCAAAAAATATTTGCAAATAATAATTTTGCAATTAATTCTTCACACAGTAAATGTGACCTACTAATTTCAACACAAATGATTCATCTCTTCATTCAAAGAAAGTCTGCCCCATGAAAAAACTTGATTATAATAATCTCTTAGAATTAATTAATTTTAATTAATTTTAAAACCTTTCAAGGGGTGCCTAATTCTCTCCAGTTGTTCAGTGTCACTGATTGAGGAGAATGAGGGGAATTTTCATCATCACATTGATTTTTACACTGTCCAAATGGACAAATACCAAAGGTACTGGTTACAAAATTGGGCATACAGTTATTCGACGTGATCCACAATTTGTCCGGCCTTTACCATCACCCCAACTTAATTATCCCTTTGGTCAGCCAGTGAATGGGCCGATAATGCCCTATTATACTGGACTTGGAGGACAACGGCCAAAACCACCCAATTTTCAACAACAACCACAACCCACACCGGGCAAACCCATTCAAGTTAAACCGATTCAAGTAATTAGACCACCACCACCACAAACACAAAGGAAACCCGTTCAAAATCAAAAGTATCCAAAATCTCCTCCTCCTCCTCCTCCTCCACCACCTCCACCTCCTCCCATTGTACAACATCGACACATCGAATACCCAATTCCACGGGCTCACGAAGATCAAGCCAAAGGTTACTAATTAATTTTAATATTTAATATAAATTAATAAAAAAATTTACCACATTTAGAATGTGACTTTAAATGTCTCTCCGATGGGAAATGTTTGCCATCTATTTATCGTTGTGATGGCCAAGTTCATTGCAATGATGCCACAGACGAATATGATTGTCATTGTGTTGATCGAATCGACTCAAAAAAACTTTGTGATGGGCAAAAGGATTGTTTTTCGGGTGAAGACGAAGAGGGATGCCACGGTTCGTTAGCGTCAAAACAATTAAATATTAAATAGTACAATCAAAATAATAATTAACCCTTGCAGGTTGCAATAAAAACCAATTTAGTTGCAAGGATCCATTTGAAGAGACCTTCAAAATTGACAAAATTGAATGCCTCGACATGACTAAACGATGTGACGGTACCGTGGACTGTGGAACCAAAAGTTTGGACGAGAAAAATTGCTTCCGTCTTGGCAGTACCAAACAAGATGTAAATATTTTTGAAATTCTTCAAATAAATTTAATTAATTATTAATTGACTTGTAGATTCGTGGCGTTCTGTCAGATGGACTATTGCAAAAAAATATTGGGGGTAAATGGTACTACATTTGTAGTAAAAAGACAGAATCTGACTTCATGTTGAAGAGTATCGCCCTCAAAGTTTGTGGGCAAATTGTTGGAGATTTGAATGACAACACTCCAGTGACAACCTGGACTCCAGCTACAACCGCCGAGTATACAAATCTTCCTTATGCTTTTTTGGGAGAGACAGACGCAGCCTTTAAACTGTCCCATGGTCACTGTCCAAGTAAACAAGTCTTGAATATAAAATGCCCAGACCCCGCTTGTGGTTGGCCAGTTAGTAAATATACATCCTCGGATGATAATTCTTATCGGACTCATGACAGATCCAAAAAAAGTCGGTATTCTAGTCTAGATGAAATTCAAGGGAAAGTTGTGGGGGGTCTCGATAGTAAACCTGGAGAGTGGCCTTTTTTGGGAGCCATTTATAGAAATGGGACTTTTCATTGTGGTTGTTCCATCATTGACAAGGAATGGGTTATCACTGCAGCGTAAATTTTTGTATTTTAATTGTCTTGTGAAATTATAATAAAATTTAATTTTAATTTTAGACATTGTACTCACAATTTTGACCGGTTTGTCTATGAGATTCAAGTGGGGATGATGAGGAGGTACAGTTTTTCATATTTTGAGCAGACGAGAATGGTGACTCAAGTTCATACTCATGAGAAATATGACAAACATATTTTTCTCAATGATATTGCCCTCATGAAATTGGATAGTCCATTGTATTTAAGGTAATTTACATTATTTAATTCTAATAGTCTAAATTTGCTAACGTTATTTATTTATTCACTCCAGTAAATGGGTGACTACAGCTTGTCTAGCTTATGACAAGGCAGATGATCCTACTGTTGACCAAATGGTACAAAAATATTCTTTGTTAAATCAACATCTTTGCTTTCACCCATTTTTTATAATTTGTGTCTCTTTTCAGTGTTCTGTCACTGGATGGGGAGATCTCTCTGAGGAGGGATTTAGTCGTAAGATGAATATTTTTTTAAAAATATTTTATATTTTAAAACTGAATTTTATTGTTCTTGAAAAAATTCTTTGTGATTTTTAATAGCGGACAATCTACAAGAAGTCAGCTTACCCGTCGCACTCTGTAAAGAAACATTTACAAGGGAAGCTGTCCAGGTAATGATTTTTAATTACAAAAGTGTAAAATTTTATTTAGCCTTTTCTTTTCCCATTTTAATACAGATCTGTGCAGGTTTTGACAAAGGAGGAAAGGACGCCTGTCAAGTTAGTTGAATTTTAAACGTAATTACAGGAATATTTAATTTTAATAATAATTAAATTATTTTCAGGGTGACAGTGGGGGCCCATTTCTATGTAAAGATTATTTCGGTCGTCAAGTTCTCCATGGATTAGTCAGTTTTGGAAGAGGATGTGCACGTCCTGGTAATAATTTGAAATTAAATAATTTAAAATGAAAAAATAATTAAATTTTTTAAAAGGTCAATTGGGAGTTTACACACGAGTCTCCGCATATGCTAGTTGGATTGACTCAATTGTCAGTGGAAAAAGTTCAGTCTATAAACTGGACAGTTTTTATCCAAAATCTTGTCCTGGTTCTCGTTGTCTCCGTTCTGGTGGGGAATGTATTTTTCCAAAAATGATTTGTAATCAGCAAGTTGATTGTAAGAAGATTAAATATTAATTTAAGATTTATTGTACATTAATTATTTTAATTAACTAAGGCATGTATGGAGATGACGAGGTTAATTGCAAGTATGACAATCTCAGTCAAGATGTCTACCAAGTTGACGAGGAGACTGTAGAGTTGGTCAAACAGGCCAGTCATGCTCATGATGAACACACGCATGAAGATGGAGGAGCCAAACTTTGTGATGAAAGTCGAGAATTCCAGTGTAAAATGTAATTTCATTCTTGTTTATCAAAAAATGAAGCAAAAAATTAATTTAATTGTCTCTTCATAGAACAAAAGGCTGTGTCGCTCTTGGAAAACGATGCAACGCTAAAATTGACTGCTCAGGTAAATAAAAATTTGTAAACTACAAATATTTAAAAAAATTGCATTTTGTCTAAATACAATTATTATTTAAAATATTTCAGACTACACAGATGAAAAAGATTGTAGTTGTGGAACAATTATTGTCAATGCTTATCCAGACAAGAAATGTGACGGTTTTTCCCATTGTTTGGATGGCTCTGATGAGACTGAAGAAACTTGTGAGTTTTGTGGTGGAGACCCCACCAAAATTAAATGTCCCACTAAACCATCCCAATGCATTCCAAAAAATCAGTTTTGTGATGGCACCAGTCAATGTCCAGAAGGTACTCTTAGAAAAATTTGACTCATTCAAAAAAAGGAATTAATTAACATTATTTAATACTGTAGGAGAAGATGAAGTTGATTGCTACAGAATTGTCAAAGATAAGACAGACATTCCAAAAGAAGGACTTGGCTTCTTAGACGACAAAAAATCGAGAAGCACCACATCCGGCTATGTTTTTATAAGACAACAAGGAATTGAGTGGGAGCCAGCTTGTACAGAAGAATTGGGAGAAAAATTAGAGGACCTTGTCTGCCCTTATCTTTCACTCGGGTAAATTTTACAAAAAAAAATAATTTATAATTTAAAATAAAATTTTGAATTTTGAATTGTAGACTTTCTGAAGGGGACAATCCCACAAAAAGTTACAAAAGAAATACTCATCGATACATTGAAAGAAAATTACCCGTTGTGGTTGAAGACTACCAAGGAAGAAGTTTAGACAAAGAATCAGGCAACACAAGATCCTGTACACAAGCCAAAGTGACCTGTGGTGACCCAAGTTGTGGAGAGAGAAGATTATATTCTTATTCCATGGGAACTTCTCGCCCAAAACCAAATTCAATTGGAGTCAACCCATGGCTGAGTCTTATTCTTGTTGATGGGGAGCCAAAATGTATTGCAACTTTAGTGAGTAAAAAATGGGCAGTAGCCTCAGATCATTGTATTCAAGAAAATGTCAAATCCTTAAAAGATCATTACATTGCCATAAAAGCTGGACCATATCATCCAACAATGACATTGACTAATACAATGAAACAAATCAAGAGAGTTAATTACATTGACCATGATTTTAATGGCTTGTCATTTCTCCATATGGATAAATCCCTCAATTTGGATCATTTTGTGACTACAATTTGTACAAATTTTGAGAATTTATATGAACCAGAATTTGAGGACTGTTACAGAGTTGGTGTCAAGGATGGACTTGAAGTGACTTTTAATCCGATTCAAGTTAAAAGAGATGGGTCTTGTAAGGAGGGTAGTACGGGACTGTTTTGTACATTTATGGACCAGAAAAATTGTTTGGTTAGTTTTTTTAAATTATTTTAATTAAATTAAATTGATGAATTTTTGTTTTCTTTAGGATTCTGGAAATTCTTTTGTCTACTGTACGGCAGATATAACTTCTGTCACATCGTGGTATTTTGTAGGATTGATTGACACACAAGATCAGAGGACGTGTTCAAATAAACTTCAAAATGATGTGGAAATTGTAAATCCATTTGTTGGACCCTTGGCCACAAAATATCTCAATTTAATTCAGAGTCCTCCGTCCACTATTTCAGCCCCTCCATTGTGTGACGGGACGAGGTGTACTTATGGGAATTGTGTGACAAAATCTTATGTTTGTGATGGTGAGCGTGTATTTTGGATAATATTAGATAGAAATTATAATTAATTAATATTTAAATTTGTAGGTATACTTCATTTAATAATTTTAATAAATCTTAATTAAATCAAATCTAAATCTTTTGTCTTTTTTTAAAGGAATAAAACAATGCAGTGACGGGCAAGATGAGAGTAGATGCCAGAGACATTATCAAATGTTTCGAAGTAATTTTTAATTTAAAATTTTTATTTTTTGTGTAAATTATAATAATTTAATTATTAATTCATATTTTATCATCTTTAGCTAGTGAAGCGGATGAAGATGACCATGGAAATTCAACCCGCCTCTCTCATGCTTGTCCTGCTGGCCATTTTCGTTGTGAATCAACTTACAATTGTGTCCCAATTAATTCCTTCTGTGATGGTGCATTATAAATGACAAACAAAAATTAAATTTAAAAGAGTTTTATAGTTGGATTGTTATTTTTAATTATTTCGTTACAATTTATTTTTTTGATAGGAAAATATGACTGCGGAATGGACGATTTGACTGATGAGCCAGTAGGAAAATGTGACTGTCGAAATTATGTTGAACTCATTGCTCCCGAGTTTATTTGTGACTCTGAGGGTGAATTAAATTGTCCAGACAGGAGTGACGAACAAAAATGCCCGTGTCAATTGGGGTCATTTCACTGCAATGAATAGTGAGTTACAATGAATTACTTTGAAAAAATTATTTTAATTAATTTTCGTGTCATGTTTGATTTTTATTATTATCAGTAAAAATGAAACCAATGGCTGTATCCATCCTCGTCTAGTTTGTGACACGGTCGTGGATTGCGAAAATGGGAGAGATGAACAGTTTTGTGTGACTTTGTCAACGAATTTACATACGCTGACGGAAAATAAGTACAAAAAAACATTTAATTGAATGACTTATGTAATTAAAATGGAAAATTTAATTAAAATTTTAATTGTACAACTTACAGAACTGAGGACACTATCAGTGGTTTCGTCTTACTCCAAGTTCAAAATGAATGGCATCCCTACTGTTCAAATGATTGGTCAAGAGAATTGTCCACTTTAATTTGTAAAAAAGAATTAGGTTACCGGAAATTAGTGGACATGAAATTATACGAGCTTGAGGAAGTTAATCGACTACAAAAAATGGAGGGAGGGGAAGAAGAAGAAGGTCAAATTAATTTACTAGTTGTTCAAAAAGATGAAGATTTATTTGGAAAATATGATCACAAACAGGATAGTGGAGCTGTTAATTATGAAGAATGTTACATAGCTTATATTACTTGTTCCAATGAAAGAACAGCATTGTGAACAAGAAAATATTTTTAACTTTTTTGCATACATTATATATGTAATACCCAATTGAAAATAATAATTCAAGGCACAATTTCATGTATGATGTCATTTAAGTTTTATATTATTTACCTGAAAAATATTTTTCATTGAATGCACACGACCATGACTGAAGGAATTTATTATGTAAATACACCTAGAAAATCTATAAAATTGTCAATAGGAGAAAGCGGAGAAAATACAGATAATGCGTTGACATTTATCATGGATCGTTCAACAACAAATGCTCTGTGTCAACATGATGTATTCCTACAATAATCATTTCTTTTATGAGTTGACGAATAATAGTAAACACCGTCACAGAGAAGGATGATGGGTCACCACCTAAATGCAATTCATGTATATTCCAAATATTATTTATTCAATGAACTACGTCTACACTGTAGACTCTACACTGTACATTATAAACTGTATTCAAAGAAAAGTCATGTTTGACATGGTAAAAAATTATACAAATTTCAACCATCTGCTGCCAATTCCATCATGAGCAATTTTTTGCAAAAGGCACATTAAATTCACCACGACTGTCAATTCTGGAAGACACGTTTAGTATATCATGTACATAGTATGTGAGAACTTGTCAAATTTTTTTTGTATTATTAATTATAATAATAGACACATCAAAAATCACGTGCATACTTGCAGAAAAATAATTTCACATGCATGTCAGCTAGAATTTTCAAATTTATAGTGCTTCAAGTATGAAGGAGAAATTTACTGTGAGAGTAAAGTGTGTTAATGTTAATTGTGTTTTCATAAAAAATAATTTTATTATTAGTGGAGGTAGCAAAACAATGTCATTCTGACATTTTTTCAATTAATATTATTCACAGTACTCTTCTATATTTTTCTTTGTGGCGATGGCCTCATCAAGAGAGTCATGTCAATGTCCAATTAATTGGAGACGTGTGCTTTTTATCGTTTCTTGCAAAAAACTCTTCAACTTTTAAAATGGAGTCCGAATGGTCAGCTCTGTAAAGTAGTCACCATTTTAAATTAAAATGAACTTGTGTACAAGTTTATGGAGATCACTCAAATTGTACCTGTTTTCTCAGATTTTCATCAATAATTGTTTTGGTTACTCAAATTCTCTCGATTGTATTCAGTTGAAAGAAATTTTAGTAGAAATGAATGAAATTTTGGTCATTCTGGTACTTTCGGAAGAGAAAAGATTAAATTTTTCAAAATGTTTCAGAGAGGAAAATAATCTTCAGCAGTGGCCCTTATTAACTGTCCTCTTGTGTTCTTCTGAGGAGCAAACAAAATTTTTGAATCTGAGATTATTTGAGAGACTTTGGTTAATTTTTATGTGTGATAATTTGAATCAAACAGTTAATTTCTTTCAAGGGTTTCATAATATAACAAAATTGACGCTGGTGCAATCAATTGTGTACTTGGAGTCTGAACGAGATTTTGATGTTTTGACAAAAGTGATTTCAAAGAAAATTGATACTAATGTTTTTAATCAATTTTTACTTGACTCAACATTAATTCTTTTTTTCAAATCAACAGTCTACCGCGCTTACAAGTACTTATCCATTTTCTTATTATACCTGGTCTATCACTGGTGAATAATCTTTTGACCGTTACCCGTTGGTTGATAAACCAGAGAATGAATAGGGGTCAAAAGGTCATCCTCCATGTTGCTTAATTTATTAGAGAATGCAGAAAAAAAACTAATTAATTTTTTTATGGCAGGCCAGTAAAATCAGGGGCTATAGTAATTGAACCATGCCTTAATTGGTTTAATATTGGAGAAAATGAAAGGTCAAATCTCCAGCAAAATACTTTAAGAATCAGCGGAGTTGTAAGTAAGAGTAAATGATTATGATCTGGGGCATTTTATTAGAGACTTATTTGATTTTTACTTTCTTAGATGAGTGAACAATACAGTTTTGATACTAATTTCGCAAAGAATGAAAATGGCGAATTCATCTTTGCTGACAGCCTTGCAGCTCAAGTTTTATGGGCACTGGAACTGACCATGAATTTTAGGTACTCAGGTGTGAATTTTATTAATTTTGTTGAGAGTAATGCCAATTATTTTCTGATCATTTTCTCCAGGACAAAACCCGTCATCACAGACACTTGGGGATATTATGATGAAACAAATAAAACATGGAGAGGAATGATTGCCAATTTACTTAATGATGAAGCAGATTTATCAATTAGCTCAGCCTCCAGTTTACCATTTCGAAGAGCTGTGATTGACTTTAATATGCCAACAAATTCTCTCCGATTAATCACATTCTTCAAAAAGTCATACAAAGGATCATCCCAAGTTCTTGCTTTGCTTCAACCATTTGATGAAAGTTTTTGGATAGCAATCCTCATTTGGCTCATTTCAGTGTCATTAACATTAACTGCATTCAAAATAATTTTGATACATGTGAATTTTTCACCATTAGACAAATCAAATAAGACTGTATATAATCGTAAAATTCCATATTTTAATTTAATAATGAGTACAAAATCCACTGAAAAGGAGGGACAGATAACAATGAATAGTTCAAGAATGGATCCACAAATTTCTTCTCTTTGGGGACCCTTGGACAGTTTTCAATGGGCACTGGGAGTCCTTTGCTTGCAAGGATTTTATGATATTCCAAAAGTCACTTGCTATCGTATTGTCATTGGCACTTGTTGTTTACTCAGTGTCATCATTTATGGAACTTATGCCGGTACTCTCATTTCATTCTTGTCGGTAATTGTTACATAATATCTGTAATTAACAAAATTAATTTTGAATTTAATTTTAAAGTTACAAACAATTAAATTAAAATTTTGAAATAGGTCAATATTGAAGGAATCAAAAACTATGAAGGACTACTGAAAACTGCTTACATATTTAGCATAGTTAACTCACCAGTTTCAATCAATTTTTTCAGAGTAATTTACAAATAATTCATTTTAATTTTTTTAACATGAAAAATGTTAATTTTGAATTCATTTTATCAATTAAAATTAACAGCAGTCCCCCTCAGAACTTGACCGAGAAGTTTATCATCGAAGAAGAACAACATTAGTGTACAATAGAATTGAAGATGCCAAATCAGAATTGCTTGGAGGAAATTTTGTGTATATAGTTGATCAAATTAGTGGTTATATTGGACTAAATACTGAATTTACTCCACCGGAATCTTGCTCCATCACTGAATTAAATGTACAGAATGTCAATCAACAACAAGGAAGCATGATTTTGAAAAATTCTCCTTACAAACGACCTATCGACTATCAGTTAATAGACTTTAATTAAATTTAAACTTTATTTTCTGATATATAATAATCCAATGAAATAATTTTCTTTTAATGTTTTATTTAGAGTTCTTCGCATGCACGAATTTGGCTTAGTTCGAAAATGGAATAAATTTTATATACAAGGACGAGGTCATTGTACCCAACCCACAGTTTTTGAGGGAGTTGAGCTCATAAGCGTCCTAATTGCTTTTATTTTACTTGGTGTTGGAACCATATTTTCTTTAATTGTGTTTGTGGTTGAAAAAATTCAACACCAAAAACTGGAGAAATTAAATACATGCATTTCGTAAATAATTCTGTGTATTTTATCTATGAATCATGTAATTAATTAATATTATTTAAAAACTAAGTCAAAAGTTGAAACTGTGCAAAGGAATCTCGAAAACGAAAAAATTTTACTAAAAATGCATATGAATTTTTAATTGAGTCTAGTACTTTGTCAACAATTTGTACAATATAATAGTACAACAAATACAATAAAAAAAGTACTGAAACATAACATATTGAACGTAACAATCACATAAAAAATATCATCATTCCAAATTTCCAAATTGAAAATCATTACTAAACGACTTTGATATATTTCTAATCAACTGTAATATGTCACCAATTTTGGATGACAATAATAAACAACATTGAAAAATATTTAAGTATCAAGTCAAAATTTCTACTTGGCTCTCCCTGTCCCTCGCTTCTTCCTCTTCTTTTTCAAAGTTTTGGTTTTATTCACTGGCTCCTCAATCATTGTACTTGAAGGTATTTCATTCTCAGAAGAATCTTCAGAGTTTGATGTGGCCAAAATATTTTCTAAAAAATTTAAATTTAAAATCAGTTAAATTATCAATAATTTACAATCATCGTTTTAAAAAATAAAACTGACCTTCAGGAGTGGAATCATTGTCAATAAAAGTAGTAGAAAACTGGTCAATTTCTTCTTCATCATCTGATGAAAGCTCAATTTTGACAATCTCCCTTTCCTCGGGTACATTGAACCTGACCCTCTTGCGACTTCGTGAGGACGACCTATGACGAGGCACTGATGGTACTGGTTGATGTGGTGGGCAGTTTTCATCAATTAAATTGGAAGAACCCGTTGACCCGAATTTTTGAGACTGTTGAAGTTGCCATTGACATTCAGCTCGAACTCTTTCTTGTTCCATGAATTGATGATAACTTAAATTAGTTTGAGATGGCTGAGTCATGGAGGTCATGGAGGGATTGTAGCAAGGACAATATCCAACATTTCCATGTAGAGCTCCAAGAGGATGAATATTCAAACAAAAACTAGGATGAGGTTGCATCACTGGACATGGAAATTGTGGAGGAGCATGTTGCAAACCAGGCCAACCCAGTCCTGGAAAAGGTTGAGGTGAATGGCTCATGTAAGAATTCATGGGACGGGGTAGTGGTCCAGAATTTGGATTCACCATTGTGTAATTTCGAGTCGAGAACGAATTCGACATGTTTGAAGGATGAGACATTTTTGGAGTTTCTAAGAAACGACAGAAAAAATAATAAGATGTTGAAAATCAAATGAAATTCAAATTGAGTAAAATTATTTTACTAAAATAGATTAGAAATTATAATTTATTGTTTATTATTCACCTTTGATTTGTAAGATGTTTTGCTCTTTGACAATCAACGCACAAAGACGTTACAAAGACGTGTAGTCCAGTCCCTCTAAGAATATCTATAACGATAAGAACAGAAACACAAATTTAATTATCACTTTTTTAACTACATATTTCACAAATTTAAACGAAAATTAGAATATGCAAAACAATAATTAACAATTAAGAAAATTACTTGCACAGCAACGACTCCTTGCTCCTCCAAGTCCAATCTCACAATGGAAAATTGGAAAATAGATTTTCAGTTTGGCGTGCCTCTCATTTAAATGAGAGGAGGGGGTTTTGAAGGGCTCCGAATCGGAAACTTCAATATAACGTCCGTGAAACGTCCCTTAAAAAATGCAAGTTTCAAATTCCGACTTATCTTTTTAAAAACAATAATTTTTTTTATGATTTACCATGCATAGAAAACAAAATTAATACAATTTTAATCAGTTAAACTAGAGAGAGTAAAAAACTAAGAGCTCATTATAGAATTGATGATCATTCGTCAATCCAAACAAAGACTTTGTATTATAGACATGTCTACAATGAAATAAATAAGTAGGCTATTGTATTGCGTGTATGATATCCCGTTTCATTAATTTAAATTGGTTTCGTTCATTTTTTCGAGAAACAAAAATAATTATAAAATGGAGTATTAAACTTCAAGGTAAATACAATAAAGCTTGAGAGAGGCATGCAGTTTGGAATGTAAATGGACAGTATTTACTGTGTACAAGTAAATATTAAATATTATTATTTGCTCTGAGCCTTTCAATGAGATTTTTTCCCCTCAAAAATGACGCAATTATTAACATGTTATATAGGATTGAAAGTATATCACAAAGACATGACTTGAAACAAGGTCGAAGTTTTAGGATGATGACGAATTTTTCGCTAACCACATTTCAACAGCTAATGAAAATATTTTGCTACATTGTAATATTATGGCAAAAAAAAAGAATTATGATATTGGAGAATCCAACAGCTGGAGGCATTAAATTGTGCCTATACCCCATCGCATGACAATTTGAACTTGAAAAGAACACAAAAGTTTGTATAATATTATTAAATACTATTACTAGTTATACCTACAACACGTGGGTAGTAACATCAATGATTCGGCATTATATTTTTCATTTGATTTCAAACTCTTAAGGAATAGTGGGATAAAATAGGGATAGAATAATGAAAAAGTTCTCAGTGAATTGACATGTAGATTATTGATATGGTCAACATTGAAATTCAAAGACTTTTCCGCAATGAGTCATTAGCCATGACTTTATGCAAAGTCTAGTGACCTCTGGAACATTTTATTCTACACTGCCTGATTTTCTCCATTGGAATTTCTACGATGGTAAATTATAAACTGCTCTGGATCATCTTGAAAACTTTACCAAGAGACTTAATGTACAAATTTAACAGTTTACAATTAAATAATTTAATTTCAATTGGGTTCATTAAATTACTCTAATTTTTTGAATTTTTTTCAGTGCAATTACCCGAATTCTAAAAATTTGGATTAAAATAGCATGGGCTCGAAGAAAAAATGAAACTGTAGGTCAACAGTTTACTGAAACTGTGCACAAACATCCGCACAAAATTTGTTTTTATTTTGGTATTGAACAATGGAGTTTTGTACAGGTATTACAACAAAAATAAAATTACAATTAATTATTTTTTAACAAAACTTACTCCATGTCAAGGTTCAACAGTTGACGAATATGGTGGGGAATTACTTTTTCAGTCAAGGTTACAAGAAGGGGGACGTCATTGGTATCTTGATGCAAAATTGTCCAGAATATATGGCAATATGGCTCGGTTTGTCCAAGGTAAGATAGAAGAAAGACTCATAATTATATTTTAACGCCTGATTTAAAAAAATTAATTCAAGTAGATTGGGGTCGTCCCCGCTCTCGTCAACACAAATTTACGATTGGGAGAACATGTCAAATATTCTTTTCAAGTTGTTAATTGTGCAGCTGTCATCTACAATGAGAATCTGTCCCATGGTATATTTAATTTACCTTTATTTTACTGTGAATTGTGTACTAAAAAATATTTTGAATTATACAGTGATACAAGATGTCATTTCTCTGGGCTGTCTAGCAAAAGTTCCCATCTTTTCATTTACTCGAGACGCCGACGTGTCCATCAGTATCAAATCAGCAACCAATCTGGCTCAAGTACTGAAATACAGTTCCAGTACAGAGCCTCGTCCTTCATATCCAATTAAATTTGATGACAAATTATTTTATGTGTATACATCAGACCCCAAATTATTCCCCAAACCAATTTTAATTAAACACTCGAGGTACTAAAAAATAATTATTTAAATTTTAACAACTTTTCTTATAATTTCTTTTATCCTTTGATGTTTTACAGATTTCTCACATACACCTGGGTGGGTCAAATGTCAACTGGTGTGACCCAACAAGACAAAATTTATTGTCCACTTCCATTGTACCATTTTGAAGTTGGAATGTTTGGACTTAGCCAGTGCTTAATTTATGGTACGGGAGTAGTGATTCGAAAAACATTTTGTGTGTCAAATTTTTGGTTGGATTGCCTCCATCATAATGTTACAGTGATTCAGTGTAGTGGTGACATGCATCAAATTCTTTTGGCTCAACCTAAAAGACTTGAAGATAGACAACATAAAATTCGTTTAATGTTTGGGAATGGACTAGAGAGTGATGTGTGGGAAGAATTTTTAAATCGATTTAAAATAAATAATATCATGCAAGTATACAGTTCTGAATGGATTGACACTACAACAATTATGAGTTTTAATAATAATTGTAAAATAATTGGTGCTGCTTTCTTCATACCCAAAATTTTGTATCCATTTTATTCTCTGAAATTAATTCGGATTGATTTTGAGACGGGAGAAATTATTCGAAATTCTAAAACGGGATTGGCGACTCGATGTCAAGTTGGAGAGATTGGGGAATTAGTACAAGTCTTAACTCAAAAATTGTAATTAATTTTAATTTTTACAATTTTTGTATTATTTAAAATAATATGTAATAAATTATTTACAGGTACTCTAATTTCAAAATAGGAAATAAGACTAAAACTGATCACAGTATGTTCAAAAAGAAAGACATTGTTTTACGGTCTGGTGAGTTAATAATTTTTAAATGTTCAAAATTAATAAAATTAATATTGATCCTTTTTTTATTAAAAAGGGGACCTTTTCATGATGGACGAGAGGGGCTATTTTTACTATCAAGGTCGAATTAGTGACAATTTTGGAAAGGAGTTGATGTGTTCATAGGTCAAGCACGAGGAACATGAAGAATTAAAATTGTTAATTAAATGTAAATGCCATTTATGAATAGTCATGTTATATATAATGCTCCTTCTTTGAATATCAAAGTAAAAGTGGTCTCCCTATAAAAGTATTTTTGTTGGAACAAAAATGTATTAAAATTTTTATGATAGTCTAATAATTATACAGTTCACAAAAACTCTTGTGCAACTTGCTCACGGGCTAAAATGTCTGTTGAAACTCCGTGAAATATTTCAGTATTTTGAATGATAATTTTGATGTACAAACGACGAGAAAATAAAAATAAAAATCCGATTAATTTCGGCTATTCTGTTTCATTCATGTCTCATCAAATTATGCAATGGCATCATGACAAAATTTGATATAAATGGTCGAGTGAATCAATATCATTAATTATGGCTTTTGCAAAGGAGTAGGCCGAGTGTTGAAAGTCTTAAATTAATATGCTTCATTAAATATAATTATAAATAGATTCCTTTGAGTGTCACTATCGATTAATACCAAATTAACCACTAATATAAGTCAAATGTGTTCTGACTTTGCCTTTTAGTTTAGTTTGATCGTGCGTCTGATAAAAAAAGAACTGAACTATTTTTCAAGAGCACAATATCTGTAAATAGTTTAAAAAATAATTAAAAAAAACTTGAAATTACAAATTCACAATTTAAAATGTTTACCAACTTGACATACAAAAGTTTAAGATTTTACTTCAAAATTGTTGAGAGCTACTATGCTCTACCATTTCATTGGAATCAATCAAAAGAGCGTTTGACAGTGTTCAAATCACAAAGAAAATTATTCATTTGGAGTTTAAATGTTATCAACTGTGGAGTGTATTTAACAAATTTAATTATTTCATTTATTCGTAGTTTTGACAAAAAAGATCCACCAAGGATGGCCTTGGATTTTATATTTAGTTTTGCATTTTTAATTGTCTTTTTAAATCAACTAACAGTCATTTTGAGAAAATATGAGCTAGTAGAACTCTTCAATACTTACATGAGCTTCAACAAAAAATACTGCAGTAATAAACAACACAATTAATAAATTATTAATAATTATTGTCAATTATATTTGAAATTCATGTAATTTAATTTTGACTTTTTTTCAGTGAAATTATTTTATACAATTCATCCAGTAAAAGAAGACTATTGCCAACTCCTCATCTCCTGCTTCACACCATCAATGTATTTATTTCCTCTTCCATTCTTGGGTTTATTTATCGTCAATCCAGAAAGTGAGCGATATTTATTTCACCGCCTTCCATCCTCAGTCAAGGAATCCATTGTGACTTTTATACTCTGGTTTGCCTATGAATATTATTCCTACATGTGTATCATTGGAGTTTACTATTTCTTCTTTTTCCTCGTATTGACCTACACAAATTGTATAAATTTTTGGCTTAAACAAACCATTGACAAGATGGTTGAGTCCGAGTTGGAGACTTCAAGAAAAAATCGAATTTTAACAATGAAGATATTTAATATATTGAGAATTTTATCAACACTCTCAAATAATTGTGTGTCATCTTATACTTGGCCAGCCATGTTTTTAATTTTGTTGGTCTGTCAATCATTTGGGATTTACGGAGCAGTCAAACTTCAAAATTCATTTCCATTTCCTCTGTTTGTGATATTTCCTTTATTTATTATTAGTTGTTTAATTGGAACGACTGTTCTTTGTACAATTGTTGGAAATACTTTTTATTATTCACAAATTTTTATTCGGAATCGGGTAGACAGTCTTGCCTTGTCTGAGAAGGGGATTTATAGGACAATTGAGAGAAAAGAACTGAAAACTTTGAGAGCATTTGGTGCTTGTGTTAGTAATTTTTTTATTATTAAACGAATGTCTCTACTTATTTCTATTGTTGTCGTTTCAAATATTACTATTAATGCTCTTTTACTTCATTAAAATATTTTTTTTAGTTAAAATAAAATTGTGAGATTTATTTATTTTTTTCTCAATTAATTTTACATTCAACATTTTTTATGAATTTACAGATATTTTTAGTGTATAGTTACTGGCCTAGTTTGTATCCAATCTTGAATGGCTGGTATAGTTAAAACAGACTTAATTAAATTTTTTAAAGCTGGATAAGGACTAACCAAGTCAATATTAAATGTTGATTGTAATTGGTCTAGTCCATGAACAATGTAAATATCTGCCCATGTTATTTTTGGAGTAGGACCCACTAAAGTCTCTCCATTACCGCTTGAAATTTGATTTTCAAATGCTTGAAGATATTTTCTTGTTGTTTCTTCTTGTTTTATTAATAATTGAGTTCTGAGATCGGGGTCTGAACAGTGATAAATTTTACGCCAAGCTAAAAAAATACAATAAAAATATTTTTAGTAATTTTAGTAAAATGTTTGTGTTATTTTACTTATTTTAACGTACTGTCTAAATAATCACGAAAACTATCCGAAATTTCATCACATTTTGAGTCCGAATGGTCGCCGTCCGCCAAGAGCGAAAATTTTTTGGCCAAATATCTACAAATTGGCTTTGAGCTTACTAGGGTCTTATTCCCTATTTTCAACATGGGAAGTTTACCGTATGGAACAACTAGAAACGTTAATATAAATAATTTAATCATGATTTTTTATTAACATAAATAATTTATTTATGATCATTTTAATGATTTTATACCCTCTTTCCATTCTGAAGGTAATTCAGTGAAACTTTTATTGGATTCATCAAATGGAAGTCTAATGTCTTGATAGGGAACTCCAGCAATTGCAAACATGTATCTTATAGGTTCACCAATCCCACGACAATTAAAATAGACTAACGTATATTCCTCGTCCACCATTCCTTATTTAATCTCAATTAACAACTAATTTATTTTAATTTAATTTATCAATAATAATTAAATTCAGAGAGATATGAAATGATTCTCTCAAAGTTGTAAGTAAATAAAAACTATACACGGAATAATTTGTATAAATTAACGTGACTTGTGTTTATTTCTACAAAATTTAATTTTGAGTTTGCTGATATGTAAAAAAAATTTATGTAAGTTTGTGCTTCACACTGGAAAGTAAAGTGCTGAGTTCAGCCAACTCACACAAAGGATTTGTTATCCTTATCTTTTTGTCGCATGCTATCAGCTGGGCTCCACGACGTTTCACCTTTTCCATTTCACCTTCCGACATTTCACCTTTTCCATTTCACCTTCCGACATTTCACCTTTTCCATTTCACCTTCCGACATTTCACCTTCGACATTTCACCTTCCGTCATTTCACCTTCCGTCATTTCACCTTCCGACATTTCACCTTCCGTCAATCCACCTTCCACCCATTTCACCTTTTGACATTTCACCTTCCCAAAATGTTTCAAGTCTCTTAAAATGGCAGTAACCCTTCTGTTCATTGCCACCAATTGACGAATATCAAAGACTGTGTCAATGGGACATAAACAACTATGATTTATAGTGGGATGGTCCATAAAAACAATTTTCCTTTATCCGTTCAGTCATTTTGGTCGCAGTTAGTGCTCGAACTACCTCGGTCATCAGTTTTTACCGGGTTTTAGCTAGCCTAATTCAAATAATCCCATCCCACAAATGTGTTGTCACCCTCAGAACAATCTACTCCTATCCTAAAGAAGTCATCTTTGACGTTGGTTAATTAGTTGCACCGAACAGAAGGGTTACTGCCATTTTAAGAGACTTGAAAAATTTTGGGAAGGTGAAACGTCGGAAGGTGAAATGTCAAAAGGTGAAATGGGTGGAAGGTGAAATGTCGGAAGGTGAAACGTCGGGAAGGTGAAATGACGGAAGGTGAAATGTCGGAAGGTGAAATGGAAAAGGTGAAATGTCGGGTCACCATCAGCTGGCCTGTTTTACATTTTACTGAACGCATCATGGATATTTTTATATGACATACAACTTAATAGGGACACTAGTGCATTTATAGCTTGAATAGTTACATAAGATTAATTTACGGAAATTTACGCAGTTCAAAGTATTAGCAAACTTTAGAATATGGACCAGAACCAAAATTCACGTGTAGAGTAGCAATTAGGTTGAAATTATTATTATATAGGGTTGAATTATAAAATATGTTTTAATGTTAATTTTAAAAATGTAAATGCAAGTAAGTTGAGAATAAAAGTCTGGAATTGCGAGTAAATTCTTTATTTAAATAATTATTAAACTCAATTTTATTGTGCAGTGTACAATTTGACAAGAAAAAATACAAGACACTTGACTAAATAAGAGTGCTATTAATTAATTTATACGAAAATTATTTTGAATCCTTAGAATTTAGTTTGAGGTCTCTCAGCAATCCATTCTTTAATTCCCGATGTAGAATAAACTTTTTCACGGAGAGCCTTGAGTGCTGAAAATTCACTGCTAAGATCCACTTCAAGACCCTTCTCCAAATTATCCACAATAAAAGTAACGTAGATATCAGCCCAGGTCATCTCTTTTCCAACCAAATGCCCTCCATTTTGATCCAACCGTTGATTGAATTTGGTCAGGAATTGTTCACGGCCCTTTTCCATGGCAGACTTCTTGATCTCGTTCTTCTTGTCAGCATCCTCTGTGTGCCAAATTGGCATAAAAACTGAAAAGAAAGAAAATTAAATAATATTCTTAATTAGCTGGTTGATTTTTATCAATTTATACCATTCTAGTCTAACCCATCATTTTTTGTACACACTGTACTCTATATCTACATCTATGCAAAATTAATTTAATTTTAATTATGAAAAGACTTACGATTCCAATAGTCCCTGGCTGCATCTGCAAACTCGTCGCATTCTTTACCAAACAAAGAAATTTCCATTTTAATTAGTAATTTTAAAACGTTTTTTGTACCAAAAACTCACAATTTATTTCTAATTAATTCTTCAATTATGGAATAAAATTCTAATAATCTTACTTGCAGACTCCATGTCTCCTTTCCCGGCCAAATCGTACTTGTGGGCCAAAAATCGTAAAATGGCTTGGGACTGACTCAAAATCTCGTTGTCAACCTTCAGAATTGGAACTTGACCAAATGGGCACACTGTAGAAATAGAAAAAAAGACAAAAATGAAAGTTAATGAATTACTTAATTTAATTTGATTTCAACCAAATAAAAATATCAGTACCTAGTAATACTAGGCTAGTATCAAAAAAAAAAATATTTTAACTTACTCTCTTTAATCTCCGATGGAATTTGAGCAGGACAAGTCTCAAAGGGAATACGATGATCCGTGAATTGAATGGATTTCATTTTAAATAAAAGACGAATTGGTTCAGCTAATCCACGAACATCAAAATAATACAAAGTGTATTCTGGTTGAGACATGATGACTGGTGACATGATGATCTACAACTTTTTCTATTATTTCTACTACTAAGATCTAGTAAAAAACAAAATTCAGATAAACAAAATTTTTGAACTTGTCTCAGAGAGCTTCAAATGACGACTAAGACTCTTGTTACTGAAAAACCTCTGGAGAAAATTTTCTTGGAAGAGGGAATGCCTTCAGTTCATGGTCAGAACAAAAGAAAAAAAGTTGACAAATAACATGACACCGTCTAAGATGACATGAATGATAGGACAGTTTTCACTTGTAGCTAGTAAAATAATTTGTTAGGTTACGAGAGAGAGGAGAGCGAGATTTTGAGATAATTTTAGTGCCCATGGCACATGAAACTTCTTCATTGTCTTTGTGCACCACTGTCTTGGGTTGAGTTGTCACAATCATAAGACAAAGAAGTTTGCATAGACTTGCTTAATTGTAGGTAGATTATTCTCTCCCATAAATTTTGCATATTTGATCACACGTGTCGTGACAAGTGTTCAATTTAGTTGACAACTCTTAAATTATCAGTTGAGTCAAATCAACAAGTTGAAATAGAGCTTTGTGCTTTATTCTTTATCTCTTGAATAGAACGGACAACCTTACAAAGTATTTTCTCAAGTGGTCACGTTTCATAACTTGATGTAAAAAATGCAAAATAAAGAATGCAATGGTAATGCACTTTAAAATGATTTATTCAAATATTGAGTGAGTTGGACGACAGGTCAACCGAAAAACAACAAAAATGGAAATTATACCATTACTAAAATATTAAAAAATGAGAAACAAATAAGTAATTATTCATTTTCATAAAATGAATCAAGTACTGTACAAAAGTACAGTGAGATTAGCAGGTACAAAAGCACATGTAAAAAAATAAAGTACAAATTGCACATTTGTCTACAATTAACATTTCTCTCTCTCTGCATCTTTTTATAATATCTGTACATATAATACAGATACAAAAACAAAGTCAAGCACAAAAAAAATAAGTACAAAAATAAAAACAAGGGACACAAAAAGTCAACAGTCAAGCCAGGCCAAACATAAAATTGTGTGTATAAAAATATAAAAATGAATTTGTATAATTTGTAATGTTGATTACAAAATGGTAAAAATAGTATACAAATGTAAGTGTATGTTTTATGTTGGCCTCGGAAGAAAAAAAGAGAATTGCAAAAAATAATTTGCAGTCTATTCCCCTTCTTCATCCAAGCATTACAATAATAATAAAAAAATACTTTTTTAAAAAATGATTAATAGATTAAATGTTGTACAGTCAAGGTCGTGGTGAAGAATTGTAGTACTTAATGGGCTCATTTCCACGGTTAGATGAGGATCGACGGAGAAGACTGAAGACAACAGCCCCCGTCAAGATCAAGAGGAGAACAATGAATACGGCTGACATTATCGTCATCAAGGAAAAGCAGTCTGATTGTCCTCCTTCATAAGTACATTATAAAAAGATTACATAATTCATTTTATTACAAATTTATTTTTTTAACTTACCAAAGACACTTGGATTGCCAACTGTATTACCAGCTGAGTTGAGGAACTCGGGGAAATCATCGGGACTTATGACATGCAAAACACGACGAAGACGAAGAGACTCTTCGGGAGCTGAGACGGTATTGTTGCTATTACGCTTGACACGAGTATTAAGTCTCACGTCAATCCCACCGGAAGTTACACTTGGAGCTGGACTTGTTTCATGAGAGTGATTAGGAACGTGGAGCTAAAATTGTTAAATTTAATAATTAATTATTTGTCATTTTTAAAAATTGTCATAATTTAGGAAAAGTTTTTTTAAAAAAGAAACCTCATGATAATCTGCAGCAGGACATTCCTCACAGGCTCCTTTACATAAAGAAACAGTACATTCCAAGAAAAGATCCATCACATCGGGGAATTTAAAAGCCTGTTAAATTTAGTTTGTACAGGAAAAATGTCATAAATTATAATTAACGAGTTAAAATTTGACTAATGAGTTAAAAATCATTTAGCCTAAAGGAAGTAGAAAGTGAAATGAATGATATTCATTTTTTTGTTGAAACTTACACTCAAATGAGCGTAGGCTAATTGACTTGCTCCATTCTTTTGTTTCAACCAACCTCCCATCAACTTTGGTTTAGTGGCACAACCACGACTGTCAAGAATTTAGTCAAATAAATATTTAAGTCAAAAAATTCAATTTGTATTATTTAAATTAAATTTAAATTAAAATTTTTAACTAACTTGTCACTCAAAACCACACGATTATTTGGTGTTCCATCAGTAGCCACACAATTTCGGACTAAAAGATCAAATTCAGCATCACCAACAACAGACACAACGGCTGTCAACAAGTCACCAATTCTAACGAGTCCTTGAACAGATTGAGATCTGGGTCCTCTACCAGTCTGTAATTAAAATGAGATATTTAATTTTAAATAAATATTAAAATTAAAATAACATGAATTTTGTTTGTAGAAAATCACTTTTCATTTTTAACATTTGTGTAAAAAATTAAGATATCCATTGCAATTACACTTTGCCTTTGGCATTCCTAATTGAGAAATTTTTTGAGAGCTTAACTACAACTACATAACATAGCATGAGGGGGAAGGGATGGAGGGGTATATAATTTATATAATTTGGAGACAAAAGCCGGATTATAATAATTGCCATTCTTTTTGGTCTCACAATTGATAATGACAATGAACAAAGAAACTTGAGAGGATAGAGAGAGAGAGAGAGAGAGAGAGAGAGAGAGAGAGAGAGAGAGAGAGAGAGAGAGAGACTCATCTCTTCCTCCTCTTCTCGGTGTCATTTTCAGTTTTTCATTTTCATTTGTTTTTTCATTACCTTACTTGGCACACAAAAAATAATATAAAGAGCAGTTGGCAGCGAAAATTAAATCTTCTTATATGGTACAGAGTGAGAGATGAAGAAGAAAAAGAAGAGGGTTTTTGTGAGGATAATTATTATAATTTTTTACTAATGTCTAATTAACTGAAAATAAACCCATAGTGAAAATAGATACTATTAACACAAGAGAGAGAGAGAAGAAGATTTAGGATAACGACGTCATAAAGAACCATGTTAAATTCTTTCCCCCCATTGACAAAAAACAATTGACAATCATAGAAATTCAAAGAGCCCAAGAGGGTCTTAAAAAAAGAGATACTTGTGGTATTTAGAATAGAAATCGAAACAGGACAAAGACATTTTCTGTATCCATGTCCCACACACACTGTCAAGAGTAATCAGGATAGACTTTAGTAAATAGTGATTGTCATCAAAAAAATTGTAAGCCTAATCGTTCCTTCAACTTGTGATATTAATATGAGGCATTAAAAGTGACCACATATGAATAAAAAAGACGGTAAGTTACAAAGACATGTCAAGTGAAAAAGTGGAATACTGCTACATCACACATGTCAAATCAAGCTCAATAATTAAACTGTAAAACTCGTCTTCTTCTTCCTAATCATCAATGCGAGTGTGAGCTTTTCTCATCTCTTAAAAAAATGATGAGCATCATCATCAACTCATTCATCGATCTTGAGACTACACAAAGGCGTATTGTGATCAAGCTCATAGTCATATGTGAAACAAAAAGTAATTAACTATTTTTTCTCCCTCTTTATTTCAATCCTCTCTCGACAAGACTCAATTTTTCCTTATTATTAATTTAGTTTGTGTGTATTATCTGTGTAGTCGTGTGTGTTGGTAAATTCCATTTATTCATAGACTTAAGTATTTATAAGTATACACTGTAAATTAATTTCAATGTATGGGAAATAACAAACACAATTAAAATATAAATGGAGACTGTCGTTATCCCCTCATTTTTCTAGCTACTGGCTTTTGTCTCTCTCTTTTTTTACTGTCTTTCCTTCACTCTTTCAGTTTGCTGTATCATCACAAAGATGATGACAGATGGATTGTAAGGCTGACACTTGGTTTGTCAGAGATGAAGAAAAAATAAAATTTTTACATTTGAACAGCAAGAGAAAATGGTTTACGCTAATTTCCAAACTGCCATTAATTAATGTCTTGCTCATTCTTAATTCTTGAGAGAAACTTGACTAAAAGATGAGTCAAAGAAAGGACTCAACAGTCATTGTAACCTGCTAAGTCTAATGACAAGAACAATGACAATGGCAGATTTTTTTTTTTAATTTCTAATATACTCGACCTATGACACTTAGGAATTTATTCTCCCATGAGGCATAAAGTAGAAAATAGAATTTAAATATTTAGCACAGCCATTTAAACAAAGAAATTATTATATAAAACGAGGTAACATGAAATTAAAAAATTATTAAAGACGATTAATTTTAAATATTAATAGAAAATCAGTCAAAAAAAAACATTTACGAGAATAAAAGACACCTAATTACGAGTCTTTATAAAGGAATTTAAAAAAAACAATTTACAATGCTCAGTCATTACCATTCTCGTCACTCTAAATTGAACGAGGAAAAAAAAAGATGAAATGAAACCGAGAAGGAGATAAAGACAAAAAAAAAGAAAAAGTTAAGAATAACAAAGTGAAAGAGAGAGAGAGAGAGAGAGAAGAGCTTCAAATTAAAATACATGTAAGGAATACTGTCTATATAGAGTCACTATTTTAAAGGCAACATCACGAGAAGGAAGACAATAAAAAAAATTGACCTACAGCAGACAATGCTGTTAATAATAATGGACAGATTTAGAGGATGGCAGGGAGACGGATCTTCCAGTCCTGAGACACATGAGAGGAACAAGACATGTACCCAACAAAAAAACCAACAATGGCAACAATCCTTTTAACTTGCGCTTTCAAAAAGGATGGGCTTGCAATAATACAAGAAAAAAAGGGCTTGTGTGTGCAGGAGCAATTGAGTTTATAATACAAATTACAGATATATTCATTATCTATTATCTTTGTACTCTATTCTATTAGGAAAAAAAACATTTGACAGAATGAATTGACCTCCCCATATACCCTGACGAGCCCATCAAGTCAGAGAGAGAGAGAGAGAGAAGTGTACTACTAACCGTCTTCCTCCACTAAACAAATATAGTAATCATTCTTCATTTATATCATTAAATTTAACTAAGCTTCAAAATATATTTGGTTGACAACTACATTTTTTGTTTGTACATGTGCCAAAAATTAGCAGACTAAAAATTAGTGTAAATTATTCCTGTCATCCTTTTCACTTTTTTTTGGACATTTGAACTCACTATTTTAATTTAGAGGGTGACTAAAAGTAAAAACTCTATTATTTGAATGATAATTAATATAAAAAGATGGCAATTAAAATCCATTTTTAATGATCCGTATAAAAGTAGTAAAATAAAATCATTTAGTGATGGTTCATAATCATTATTTTGTCATCATTGATTTTATATACTTTATAATATTAACACCAGAAAAAAATGAAGACTTAAATGCAATAGTCAATTCTACAGAAAACTTTCTCTGTGTAAAAATAAAAATTAATGAGGATTGGGTCATGGAATCTGAGATGACACCATGTCTAACTATTTTTGTACAGAGAGAGAGAGAGAGAGCGTCACATTCAAGTGTTAGATTGAATAATGATGAATCTTCATAAACTAATAATTAAAACAATTTTTTCTTGTACAAGATACATATTGAATATAAAAAAGATGGGGAGAGGGTGTTAGGTCATGAAGAGCAAGAACTCGGGAGCAAAAACATTCATCTTTAAAAAGAAGAAGAAGAAGAATAAAAGGTGAAAGGGAAATACCTTTACACTATCTGTGTAGTTATGCTTCCTAAAGTTTAATTACCCGGACTAAAATGTATAAAATATTTTCCATTGAGGACACAACAAAAAAAATAACTTGTAAAATTGTATAGAGAGTGAGACGCTGTGTAATATTGATTAAGTTTAATATGATTCATTCGTCTCCTCATTTTTTTCCGCATCTTTAAATCCCTTTTTTTATCCTCTATCGTCACACTTAATAATTAGACATGTACGGTACGGGAGTCACAAATGATGGGAGATGAAGACAAGTCCATCTTAGGTACTCCTTACGAACCGACTTTAAATCCTTTTGTAATCTCTCTCCTTTAATGTTACTGTTGTGAGTTAGAGGAAAAAAAGAGTCACAAAGAACGAGGGGGGGGGGGGGGCTTGTCGATTCAAATGTGAGATTATGTTGACCCTACCATCAATCAAAGGCTGACCTTTTTGCCTCATCATTATTCTTCTTCATCTTGTTGATCCGTACTAAAAAAAGAGTTGGTTACGCCTCCCTCACGTTGTAACAGATAAATCTGTACAGATACTTTTTGACTCGTATCCCAATTTTGTGTGTGGACATTTGCATGGGGTCCACAAAGTTTTTATCATTCCATTTAATTCTCAGATTTCCTTTTAACTCTTCTGTCAATCATTGAGGGGTAAAATTACATGTCTGAATGGAATTTTTGTATTATTTCAATTGTAGAATAAATATTTTTACATTATATTCTATTAACCTCTCTCTCTCTCTCATGTGACATACCCCATCAGATTGAATGTATCACCAAAGAAAACTATTCCTCATCAGTTGTCAATTCCAATAAATGTCTAATGATTAACTATTCTTACCCACCATCTCCCTCCCCCTCCCTCTCATTCATATCTCAGAGAGAGAGAGCGCCATGTTTTTTTAATGTCTTGTAGTAGCTTCATAGCCATTGTTAATCATGTCAAGAGATGATAAAAATAACAAAACTATTTTTTTTTCTCGTGTTAATTAATTAGCCACCGTGTTAGACCTCGTTTATGAGTATTTTATATGGTGATGGTTCTAAGAGACTACAGATATGATCCCATTGTTATAATTTTTTTCGTCTCTCTCTTTCACTTTCTTTGAATATTCTTTTCACAAATACTCTTAATTGTGGTGGCAATTTATGATAATACTCATTGTTGGGATTCATTTTGATGCAAAGAAAAAAGAAAAAAATTGTAACCTGGATTTCAAGTGAAGCTGACGCGGTGTCTCCACTGAAGGTCAAAGTTTGAGAGTCGAGCATGTTGATGGATAAGGGGAAGGTAACAGTCTGTAAAAAATTGATAATTAATTGAATTGAATTGATGAAATTTAATATTGTACAAGAAACAAAAAAAATTTAATTATGATGAGTTTATGATGTCATAAAATTTAGAAATAAAAACAGATAATTAAAATTGTAATTAAAAATAATTTACCTGATCAATATTTCCTTCCCATAGACAACGAATTCTACGAGCAGCATCCCAAGCCTCTTGTACTCCAGGCTCAAGAATGATGACCAAAAGTCCTTCCAAGTAGGCTTGACCACCAGAAGTGAGACCAGAATCAATAAAAGAAACACCACAGGAGCCGACTTGAAGCTCAAATTGATACATTCTTTGTCCTTGAGTTTGACCTGGACCAGAGTTGACAAAACGACAGTTGGGGTCTGAGTAGTAGCCCTAATAAAAAATACATAAAAATTTAGTACAGTTCTAATTAATTTATCACTGTGTGTGTGTGATATTATGTAGGAGCAGAGTTGTCAAAAAAAAGTGCAAAGTCATAAAATGACAAGCCATTTTATGTACTCCCTCACTACAGCCATAGTTAATGATGTGCTCGTTAATTACCTTTGCGTAAATGACACCAGTGAAAGCCTGATCGAAAGTAACTCGAACTGTCATTCTTTCCTTGCCACACGCAACGTCAATTTTTTGTAATTGAGCTGAATGATGAGCATGGAGTTGTCGGCCTGCTTCGTCAGCTGTTGCTGCAGCCGTGTCTAAATTATCATTTACACGAACATTCCCTGTTCCAGAAGACTGTGCAGAGTGCTTGAAAAAATGAAATTAAAAATGTTAAATCTAAATGAAAATTATATTCAAAATTAAAAATAAAAAGGTATTGCATCTACTAATCGAGATACTTGTTCATAAAAGTGTTTCTCTTTTTCTTTATGAATTTTTTTTAAAAAAATAGAGAAAAATATATTTCTCTAACCACATTTGAGTTTGCAACAACCACTGCTGGTTTTTGTGCTGGAGGACTTGCCTGTACTTGAGCCTGTACGGGCTTGACAATTGTTTGTGGCCGATTGGACGATGCAGACTGGACAGGAACCGGGTATGTATACCCACCAGATACCTTTTGTTTTGTGTGTTTTTTTTTTGTTTTTCAATTCATAGATGCATTACCAAAAGACAGAACAAACATGAAAAGCAAATGAGACGCCACATACACAAAATAATTAAAAACAAAAAAAATTTAAAAACTATCTCAACACTGTGGACTTACCTGTTGTTGTTGTTGTGGAACTTGTTGAGAGGCAGAGGCTACATAAAAATTATTATTAGTATTGTACTTGTGATTTGGATATCGGGTTGATTCCACAATGGCACACACAAATAATAACAACAAGATCCTCATTATGGAATTTCTTCCAGGCTCCATCCCAAAAACAAAATTTATCACAAATTCTTTTTCTGTCAAAAAAATGAGCTTGTGCTTTTAAAACGACACTTGCTAAAAAGTCACTGAAGATTAAACTTGAGTGTTGAAAATTAAAATAGACAGAGAAAGTGAAGTTAATGTGTGAGAGAGAGAGAGAAGAGAAGCGATTGAGATTCAAAATTCAACTATGAAAATGGAGAGAGATGGATGGCGAATTTATATAGTTGGTGAAGAAAATAGGGGTGGCTTTTTTACCTAGTCAAAAACATTTTTAGGCCAACTAAAAGGAAAAGGGAAAAAACAAGAGAGAGAGAGAGAGAGAGAGAGAGAGAGAGATGATGATGGGTACACCATCATATGTGTTCTTAGAAGAGAGTTCCATATTTAAGACATACACACACACACACACATTATAGCCTAAAACAGAGAACAATTGTACATAACATTAACATTGCATCGCCCTCCATGCACCTAATCATGAATAATATTAGAGGGGTACAGATAGAGTACCCACCACATTTGAGGTAGAGTACTTTACTTATACCCAAAATATCGATAAGTGTGTGCAAGACTACTACTTACACTTTTCCTACATAATAGAATAGAACATAAAGTACAGAGTTAAAAGTCTAAGTACATAAATCATGTATTATTTTTTTTAGTCATATAAAAGCCATGGATAAACCGAATAGCAGTAATCTTGAAAAGAAGAGTTTTTTTTCTCTTTGATGGGCTCATCCTCAGACACTAAATGACACAGAAAGAAGGAAGAGAGTTATGAAAGTTGATGGGGACTATAATAGCTATATCTAACATGTACATGTATAATGATAATATATGACTATGAGTTTAACAACATTTAAGAGAGTGTAGTTTTTTTAAACCTTTCCCTATATCAACGGCTCTTAACTCCACATGATGATAAATTAGGATTTATTAATCATGATAATCGATGGAGATGAAAGTGGGCATAGTGTGGCATCTTAGCTCTTTTATCTTTGTGTAGAGATTTTTTCATATGTATCTGTACTCATTTTAACTTACTTGTGTCGATTGATGAGCCAATCGATGATTCCCCCCACTTGTATTCTTTCTGTTTACAATTGTAATTAATTAATATGCTGGTTATCCCTTGTCTTATTATTGTTTAATTCTAAGTTTAAACACAATACAAATTGTTTTTCTATATTTACTAAAGTAGGCTTCTCTCTCTCTTTTATTTCTTCAAAAAAAAGTTACCTTTAGGCCATTTCCGTCTCATGTTGAGCTTGTTTTGAAGGCTTTCATCTCATCAAGTTCAGCTGTTTATAATTTTCTTTTGATCCTAATTTAGTGACTCCTTTCTCCAATATTTTTAATGGGTGAATTGTTAATTAATTCTTGTATCGGTATTTGGGGCTTTTTTGCCTTGAAACTAATAAAAAAAATTAATTTCACAAAATCTCAGCATACATTCATTTGTGCAAAAAATTGTAGAGTTTTAGATTGAAAAAATTAGCTGCATAAATACTAATTTTCATAACTTATTTTCATTGAAAATTATCTCTTTACAAAATTTACAGAATGTTGGAAAGGAATTTTCCACAAAAAAATAAACAAAAAAAAGTCTTGCACTGAAAAAAGACTATAAAAACGGAGGAGGCAAACGAGAGTGAAAATGAAAGAGATTATCAAATAACCAGAAAAAAACAGCCATTGCAGCGAATAATAATAAAAAAGTTAAAACACTAAAAAGTAAAATTAAAGTAAAATTCTCTCAAATATTGACAGGAATTATATCATTAGACAATGTCCGTACATTTTATCTTTGTCGATTTTGTGCATCCCTAAATATTCTTTTTGCCGTCAAAATGTCTCATCAAATTAAAGGGTTAGTTAATTGAGGGGTTCGTGTACTATCCCTTGATTATTTTTTGTTTGCTTTTCACGTGTGGTTGACTGCACTTACCTAATTTACATACGTCAAAAAAACTAAAGGAATCACTATTACTTTGCTTAGATTTTCCAACCTTCCGCAAACTTTAGGAAGAAGACAAGAACGGAATTTCTCTTTGTAAATAAATATAAATTTGCTAATTTGACTGCTAATTGTCCCATGTGTTTTTTACTCACAAAATGGTAGTCTTTACAATAATGACAAAGAATGCAGTAGAAAGTTGTTTTTAGTTGACAATTAGGGAGCACGCCATTTTCCCATAAAAGAACGTGTGTGTGCTTACGTTTTGATTGATTTAGTAAATAATGAATGAATTTTTCATAATTTCAATATTGACAGAATTTATTAATTTGTTTCATTAGTTGACTGAGATTTGTAAAAAGTAATTTTATCGAACAAAATTTTTACAGAAATGGAAGAAGGATTTTTTGATAAAATATAATTTGTAGAAAATTCATCTAAGTTTGCATTGAAGAAATTGAAGGAGATGAGTCTAGTCAGTTGTAGAATTTCTTTGACTTTTCGAAGAATTAAATGGTACGAATGATTAGAACTAAGAATTAGATATTTTAATTGAGTATATTTGCTGAAGGGAATTACAATTAAATCATCGTCATTTAATTTATCTGTATAAATTTCAATTGTGACTAAATGTGTACAAAGTAAATGAATATTAAATATTTTTCCACAAGCATTTCTCAAACAAGTGACTTGAGGAGAGACAGTTATATTTAAAATTAAAGATTTGAGATTTACACAATTTTGAAATACGTCACAATCAAATTTAAATAATTTTCCTTGTTGTAATTTCAATACTTTGGTTAAAATACAAGGACAAATTGAGACGCTGGTGAGAGTCTGTGCATTATTTTGAATACAAAAGTACAATAATTTGATCAAATCTTCTTCAAAATCTGGTAAAAAACCAAAACATTCTAGAATCTCCAATTTTTCTTGACAACTAAGCAGAATTCCAATTCCATTGTGATTTAATGCTACTTTCATAGAAAGTAGGTGACAAACTTTAGACAAGTTTGACAATTGAACCATTTTTGATGAATTTGGGTCCAAATCTGGTTCCAATAGTTGAAATCCAACACCTCCAAATGAAACTGCACGTAGATTTTTACAGTCGATTAAAAATATTGCTACAATTGAAGGCTCTATAATTTTCTTTAATTTTACTCTTGTTAATTTTGTTGTCATTTTATCCACAATCCAGTAGTCACTTCCTTGAAAAGTGAAGGACTCGAGGCAAGGTAATTTAATAAATCGTGTAATATAATCTAATAGCCAATATTCATGACTTGAAAGGCGACTTGATTAAATTATTTCCAATTGAGTTAAATTTTGAAGCTCCATGTCTGGTACTGGATTATCTTTATCCAGCATAAACTTTTTGTCATATAAAATTATATTTGAAAATGATAATTTTACAAGATTATGACAAGTTTGAAGTATTAGGACAATATTTTTCAATGATGTCAACTCAGCGAATTTAACTACACAAAGACTGTCACGACTTTTGCATATGTTTTCAGTTGTGATTAGTCCTAGACATTTTTTGAGAGTAAGATTTTGATAGGGATAATCCCAGTTGATTGTTTTTATTGTCTTTTGTGTTACAACAAACTCGTTTTTGTCCTCATCCATTTTTGTCAGATTCTAAAATAATTATATTGTTTTCTTAGCCTTGATCTAAGCATGATTTTTTTTCTATTACCTTAGAATCACTGGTCACTTTATTTAAATCATTCACTGAGGTACTACTCTCATTTTGAGAGGCTAGTGTCAAAATATCTTCAGTTTTAATTGAAACATCATCAACGTCACAGGGATCGTCAAAATTATTTTTTTGATTGTGTGACTTTTGCCCATCAACATTTTTGGATCTGTGCATTTTACTACTATTTGCAATAGAAGAGATTTTAGATTCAGTCATTTTACTTTTTACACTTTTGTTGTCTGATAGCAAATCATTAAAAGGCTTTCGATAGGAATTCTTGTTGGATTTGGAATTTTGCTGATTAAAAGTACCTCGAGATTCTTCAGTGTCACTTTCACTTTCTAAAACTTGAGTTGTTTTAGACACAGAAAAAATAAATGTACCACTACTTCCATAATTTGGTAGTTTACAATCTTCTCCAGACTTGACTGATTTCATGGATGTTTTTGACGTTTTTTTCTTGTGACGATTTACGGGAATGACTAGATTTACTTTCTTTATCCATTAAATTAATTAAAAATAATTTATGCTTTGATTTTGAGCCAAAGAAAACAACTGGATAATTTTGATGCGGCTGGAATAATTATTTTTTGTTTACGTTTACAACAATGACATTTTAGTTACTCAAAAAACTGAATAGCCTCGCATGTGATAATTATTTATGGTAATTAATAAACTAGAATGAGGATGGTCATGTAACTAAAGAAATATGAGAATGACGAATGATTAGATTTTTCATCAAAATTTTATTAGCATAAAATATTTCTATTCATGTTGTTTCATCTCTAACTAAACTAATTCTTCCAGTACTTTTAGTCAGGGAAAAATGCACTGATGATTGTTCACTCAAAACTGTTTGAGCAACACTTTCATCCTCCAATTTGCTTCCAAAAAAGTCTCCCCTTGTAAAATTTGGTAAATTCACAAGTCCTTTGATCCATATTACAGACAATACAAAAGGATTGTCAGATGATTCAGAAAGTACAATTTGTTTTAATTTTGTAAACTTTGCCAAATTTTTACCCAGGATGAGTAGTTCATTATGATTAAATTCCAAAGTGTACAACTCAATTTGTACAAGACTTGGTGGTAGTTTGTAAATATTTAAAATTTTACCGCATGAATATCTCTGTGTAAAAATATTAGAGGGGGCCGTACTAATATTGATGGAGAGAGTCTCTAATTTAGTAAAATTTTGAAATACTTCACAATTAAAACAGTACAGGGATGAATATTGAGGTACTTCAAGATTAGCAACGATACATGGAAAAATATCAATGGAGATGAGATGGTCTTGATTTTTTTGAAAACATTTCATCAAATTTGACTTCATTTTGTTGTCAAATGCAGGAATAAATCCTCCACAAGCTAGATTCTTCAGTTTTTGATGTAACAAAGACTCAATCCCTTCAGTGTTCAAATCAATTCGGAGAGATGAAAGGTTATTAATCTTTTGTAGTTTATCGTGTAACTGGCTATCACCTAAATCATATAAAATAAAATAATTATATAAATGTAAAGGTATTTTAAATAAATGTTAATTTAGGTACTATTTAAAATATTCTCTCACACAGACACACCTTGCTCTGAGAAGAGCTGAAATCCAATTCCACCAAGGGATAGTCTAGACAGTGTTCTATTTTTTAGAATAAATTGTGACACCACTCCTGGATCAATGAGTCCTTTAATTCGTCTGTAATAAACTTCCTTTTTTTCTCCATCTTCAAAAAAGTCTCTTCCCCGAAAAATTAATGAGTCAATCACACAAAATTTTACATAGCGTGTAAAAAAATCCAAGAGCCAATATTCATATTTTGACAAGGAATGAAGCCATTGCACCATTTCCAATTCTTTTAATTGACTCATGGTGATCAACTCCGGTTTATGCTCTGAAAATTTCTTTTCAATTAAAGAAACATTTGAGAAGGAAAGTCTACAAATGTGAGGACAAAGTTGAATTATTGTGAGAATATTTTTAAAGGAGGACATTTGAGAGAATTTAACACTCCGCAATGATTTTGAACTACTCTCAAGATGCTCCAACTTCAATCCGTACAAGCCGTCTCGTAACGTCAAATTCTCAAAGGCATTTGTCCAATCAGTTCTTCGAAATGTACTTCGAGTAATGACCATACTATTAATCGTATGATTTTGGGAAGGCGTTTGATTCAAATCATTATTATCTCTTAAAGCCTGAAACAATTAAAAAAAACAATATTTAAACCTGAAATTAAGTTAAGTTTTCATTTTTGGTACCTGCTGTACTGTACTATTGAGCAAACTCAAAGTTTTTGGGACTTCGTCAATAGTCTTGACCGATGCAGAGCTTGAGCTGTAAAGTGTGAGTAATTGTACATCATTTTCTGGTTCAATTTTGTCCTCAGGAACTGAAATTGTATTTATTTGATCATCATCTGGAAGACAGGCGGCGTCATCAGTTTTTGTCACTGATAATCTCGATCGACTGGCATCAAATTGAGGAACGTCTTTTGAAGGTAATAATAATTCTTCTTGATCTATATTAATTGTACATTTTCTCAAAGATTGTGGTATTTGGAAACTACCTGAGTTCAATTTAGATGAACTTGACTTGATTTCATTGCTTGTCATTTGAAAAGATTTGAGTGAATTACTATTACTTGACCTTGGTGAAGACTTAATTGAATTAGAAATGACTGGACTAGTCAATTTAATACTTTTTTTGGAGGATCGACGTCCTCTTGACAATTTTGCACTTAATTTTTCTACAATTTGTCTTTTACCTTTCAGCCACATTCCTTTGAGAGTTTTACGTTTCTCTTGTGTCTTTTCATGTTTGGATCCTGATTTACCAATTTTTGATCCTCTGCTACTAACATTACTAATCCTTTGACTCAAATTATATTTTCCAGTTCCAGAGAATGACGGCGGAATCATTTGATCTGTACTCAAAATTGAAATTTCGGGTGTTTTTTCATTATTTGCTGCAATGTGAAGGATGGTGAAAGGGTCCTTTGCTTTTTTTCTAAGGCTCCCTGATGCAGACCCTTGACTTCTTTTTGAACGTACACTCAACGAGGACAATCCTTGTTTTACAGAACCAGAAAGTATGGCGGGTGAGACAACATGTTTTGAAATTGTCTTTGTTTGTTTTTTCAGTTTATTTGAAGTTGTTGAGGATCGGGATGGGACATTTTTTAGTTTTTTTGAGAGTCCTGTTTTAGTTGACATACTTTTACTGTTGTGATGATTATTACTACTCAAAATTTTTGATTTTGGTTGATGATTTTGAGAAGAAATTTTTAAAGTGGACACTTTATGTTTTGTAAAATGATTCAATTTTTTTTCTCCAATATGTGCATCAACTATTTTAATGGTTGATAGTTTACTACTATTTTGTGACTGTTTGACATTGTGTGGAGTAACTTTTCCAAAATTATGTTCTTTTGTTTTAGTCATTTGAATTGATTTTTTGGCATTGCCAACTCTCAATTTTGTTTTAATCCTTTTGACATGTAAACTTTTAGTTGTTTTAGAAAATATTTCTGGATCTGACTTATCTTGTGAGATGAGATCATCATTGTCCATGTTATTAGGAGTGTCATCATGGAGTTGTTGTTCATCCTCGTTAATATTCAGTATTGTTCTTGCTTCAACTTTTGTTGGAAATTCTTTACGGTCATCATCATCGATTTCCTTTCTGTCTGTTTTATTTGCATCTTGATCTTCTGATACAGACACTAACTTTACATCGTCGTCTTTATTCATTGTCTAATTTTAAATGACAAGCTACAGTTAATTTGACGAGATTTTGAAAAAAAATATACCGAATTTCACCACAATTTTTCAAGACACTACAATTAATTGTGCATTTATCTATCTTTAATATAATAATTAACTATAAATACTAATTAGAGATTAGAGAAAGTATAATATTATGCTTTCTCTATGATACAGTGTACAAGGCAAGGCTCTCCACTCTATTTTTTTATTTATTGAAACAAAAAATATTAATTAACTTCTGTTGACATGGGTATGACGCGGAGGCGAGAGCTCGAGAGGCGAGAACACCTGCCTTCGTAGGTCAAGCTCATAGAAAGCTTGACTATAATATACTAGAGAAAGTCAAGGCTCTTCAGTCAAAGACTTTGACTGGAGAGCCTTGGAGAAAGTAAACTTTCTTTCTTTTTCCTTGCAGGGTCTCCCCAAGCAGGAGAAAAGAAAGAGAGAGGGAGCGGGGGGGGGGGTGCATGGCATTGGTCAAGCTGACCTGTCTCATGGCTCTTTCTCCCACAAGGAAAAAGTATAAAGAAAGGCGGGTGTATAGGACCTTGACATGTCTTAGGCTACAGTTTGGAATAAAATCATGAAAAAAATTGAATTGTTTGCAGAATGATATGATGCAAATGATTGTTTTTGGACTTCTTTTGAATTTTGTAATCTATTTCAAGGTGACTTGAATTGATTCAGAATGTGAATTTTATTGTCACTACTCTTAATGCAGTGTATTATGACTAGGCTCATTCAATACTAGATTATGATGTTGAGAAATTTTATTGGGACGGTCAGATCTTGAAGATTTATAAAAACTAAGGCAGTCTGAAATTTTAGTCATTGCTATTGATCCAGTTGGCTGTGTAACAATGTAATTTTTAAAAATCTCCACCGATTCTAATTTCCCTCCAAAAAAGTCAGCAGTGAAAAAGTGGGGAAGAGCAAATAAATTTTTGATCCAGAGTAAATAAACAATGTACAATTTAGAAGAGTTTGCTGACAGGACAAGACTTTTTAGATTGACAAATTTTGAGTATCGAATTCCAAGTAAATTCAACTCATGAAAGTCAAATTCATGATTATACAATTCCATATGGACAAGAGTTGTGGGGAGTAAATGAATATTTTGTAGTCGTCCCGCAGACTTTCTCTGAGAGAAAGCTTCAGAGGCCATGGTGACATTGATGAAGAGACTCTCCAATTTTCGACATCTTTGAAAGACCTCACAATTAAAAGTATAGGCAGCAGCATGAGTTAAATTAAAATTACTCTCTCGAATGATTGTAGGGAATAGTCCAATTGTAGTTAAAGTTGCCAAATTATTCTCAATAGTTGTATTAATACATCCCTTAAGTCGATCATCCAGTCTTTCAATGAAACCGGAACAAGTGACACATTTTAATTTATTTTGACTTCTCAAAATCATTTGTAGACCATCAGAACTTAAATTAATCTTGAGGGATTGAAATTGAACGGATTGTAAAGTATGAAATTTTGAAATATCCATTGGTTGCATTAAACTAAATCCAAGACCACCCATTGGCGCTGATTTTAAACTGGCTTGATTTTTTAATAAAAATTTACTAACGATGCATGGATCTGTCGTGATTTCTGCCATTACTTTTCGATAATGTTTTGACTTTTTCTCTGTGAGCATTCCTTCTGTTCCTCGGAGAATAAATGACTCTAAATTACCCAGAGTGACGGCTTTTGTAAAAAAATTTACAAGCCAGTATTCATTTTTGGTGAGACAAAGTATCCAGTTGACAATTTCAATTTGTTTTAAGTTTAGGAGCTCCATCATTTCAAAATCTCCTTCATTGAACAGACCCTTCTGGACAACAATGGCATTGGAAAAGGAGAGACGGGTTATGTTGGGACACGTTGTTAAAAATGTTACAATATTCTATAAAATTAGAAATATTGTTAGCTAAACTAAATATATTTAATTACAGGTAGAAGTTGAAGAGGTTAAAAAATAAAATAAAAATATAGTGAGAGTGGACTTACAGACACTGAACTAAGTTTGGAAAATTTCAACAAGGTTAAAGTTTGAAAAGTTTGACTACTCAAGAGATTAGTTGCTAGTACAGCACAAGCACAGGATTTTAAAGTCAATCCAACAAATGAGTTCTCCCATCTTGTTTTGGCAAATGAATTTCTTGTAATTACTTGATTATGAATGGCATGACCTATTCTGGATGCTTGAGAATGGGGTGGCATCTGAAATTAATATGCTATTAATTTTTGTAAATAATTAATAATTATTAATTAATAAAAGGAAACAAATTAATTATATGCATTTTGCATTTATTTACTTTCTGTTTAGGATGGACCGTTTGCATGCTGGCGTTGACTGTGAGATCATCAAATGAAATTTTTCCAGGAAAATGCTCTCGAACCTCATCATCCTTGTAAATATCTTGAATAAAATTCATTTAATTTCATAAATCTTGTTATTGCAAATTGCACTATTGCAAATATCTTGGCGGCAAAAAATTGTGCAATTCTTACCTTCTGTTTTGACAGAAATATCATCAGCATCCGAAGATGAAGTTTTAATTGTTCTCAAAGAAAACACTTCCCCCCAATTAACATTAGATTCACTGTCATCAAATTCATCTTTAAATGTAACTTTTAAAAGATTTTGTTGTTGTAACTCTGAATCATTCTCCTGTTCTGGATTTGGGATGATGACAGTAACATTTTTCTGTTCAGTAATGTCTGGGGTGGGTTGTGTTTTTTGTTTTTTAGAATTCTGAGTAGAAGGTTTATTAGACTGTTGTTTTTTATCATTATTCTTTTTGAGGAATTTTGAAATTCGACCTTTGCCTATAAAACTGGAGACTTGTTCTCTTATTGTCTCTTTTTTCTTGTCCTGTTTCTTTAAATCTTTTTTGGCAACATTTTTATTCTTTGATGATGGTAATTTAATAATTTTCTCCTCTTCTTGTAGAGAGTCATCATCATTATCTGAGTCTTTGGAGAGAGAGGGTGGTAAATCTTCTCCAGTTGGTTTGAATTCCAGGATGGACTCATTCTTTCCATACATTATCTCACCTTCCTCTTCTAGTTGATCATGTGAGTCAGACTTTACTGGACTATGTCTATCTGTAGGTCGTGAGGTAGTCATGATGGTGGAGATTTAAAAATATACAAATTGAAATGTTCAAGGTTTTGAATTTGGACGGCATAAAAAATTAATTATTGGCTAGGACTTGACAATCATTTTTGCTACATTGTGAGAGCCTGTAATTTTGATGTATATTTAAATTATGAAATTCATTATGCTCAAAACAAGAAGATTCAGTAGAAAGTTCTAATTGAAACAATTAGAACTTTTTTTCAGTGATGCATAAATTTAGACAAAAAGCAAGTGCAAGGCACAGAGTATCTTATGTCCATACCTTTGTGCATGTGGGCTCCCTTTTGAACCATTACAAAATCAAAAGCCCATGACAACATGTAGAATGCATTTAAAATTTAGACTGTTCATTTCAAAAAGGTCCTATACAATTAGTTACAAATTAATGACAAATTAAAAAAAACCAAAATTCGTGGATTAGTTTATTTATGCACCAAAGATTGAAATAATTTAGTAGACATTTTTTGAGATTTATTATCCTTTCAAAATCGTTTCTTAAGTTCAACATGAAGCCTTTCCAGTGCATCCAAAAGTCCAGCTCCAGTTTTTGTACAACATGTCAATAGTTCAGTTCTCAAACCCCGAAAATTTTGTAATTTCATTCTATCATAGACTTCTTCCCTAGACATGGCGTTGACCAAGTCCTGTTATCATGTTTTTAAATAAATAATTTGAATATGAATATGGGAGTACACACACCTGTTTGTTTGCCAGTACAAGCAGTACGACTTTATGACTGTTGGGGTTGTCACTTTCAAAGAGTAATTTCTCAACCCAATGAAGAACACTCTTGGCCTCTGATATTCTTTCTCTGTCATTTGAGTCAATAACAAAAATGATGGCCTGCGACATCATAATAAGAGTCAGTTTTGAAGAATAAACGTCAAAAAAATGGACATGAATAATCATAATTAAAAGTTACCAACTTGAACATTAATAAAGTAATTTGACCAATACTCTCTCAATTCTGACTGGCCTCCAATATCCCAAAAATCAAATTTAGAAGTTTTGTACGATAGACTTTCATGGTTATAACCTTCAAAAATGTACAAAATTTATTTAAAACATGCCATTTTTTTCATACAAAAAATTAGTCATTCAATAACCCTACAATTTACCAATAGTTGGAATTGTAGATAATAATTTCCGATGTTTAAACCAATAAAGAATAGAAGTTTTTCCAGCAGCATCCAAACTCAAAATTAAAACTTTTCTGTAAGTCTTGTGAAATTTATTATGAGCAAATTGAGACACTGAAGATTGTAAAGTAGACAGTCTTGACTTTGTATTATAATTTTGTGTTGGTGAATGTCCTCCTGTTGAAACGGAATATTTTTGTCCCATTTCTTTTTCTATTTTTGTCTTGATCAATTTTATTTTGATTTTATGAATAAATAATGAGCTATATTATTGACATAAAACCAACTTGTTGTAATATTGACACAAGAAAAAAAATATGAATCGATATTATCACAACTGACTGAACCTGACAGTGTGTCAACAACTAAAAAAGACAAAACTCTCTTGTTATTTACATGAAAAAAAAATGTTTTGGGTTTAAATTTCTGTTTGTATATTTCATTTTTAACAATTGTTTATTTTTCTTTAGTAAAAAACTTGATCATTCATAATGTTTCGTCTCGTACAATAATAAACTACGTTGTACAATTCTTATTCAATTGAAATGAACGAGACCCAACTAATAAACATAATAAATTATAAAAGGTCAAACAATTCATCATTCTAAACTGTCAATGAAGCTTCACAGACTGTAAGATAGACGACATTATAAATTCTTTTCTCCCTATGACTTTAACCACTAGGACAACAAAAAAAAATATTTTTTTACCCCCAAAAATTCCCTCGTCCCTTGTCCTTCGTCCCTCCTTGAGAAAGTCCAGAGTAAGTCTTTGGCCTCCACAAATTCTTTGTACAAATTCAAATTCCACAGTGATTGGTGCCTTGGCCTCTACTCCAGTTGTCATTCAAAGTATTTCAAATGAAATGTTTTTTTTGAACATGGTTAAAGTTAAATCAAGGAGTAAAGAAATGCTGTGTACAGATATATATTTACTAAATAATAAAATATCCATCAACTTTTAAATAATATCTGGATTGTACAATATATTACATGTACATTTATTCATTTATTACCTTACTTAACTCAATTCTTCCTTTGTCATGATGAAGAGAGGCATTTTTGGTAGAGCTTTTATTTCTTTTTACAACCTTCATACTTTTTTTTGGTACAAAAAACAATTGCTAATGCATATTATACATGTACAGTTGTACAGTGTACAGATATATTCGTATGTACATTACATAGACTACAAAGCCAAATATCTTTTTTTTTGGTCTCTCATTCTCTTGATGTGTATCTTCCTTCCCTACAACCACAGAATTTTCATCTTTGTACTCTTCCATGTATGTACCTCGTACTAGTAGCAAAAAATAAGGTTTCTTGCACAATTTAACACTCCCATTGTTACATATGCTTCTATGCCTCTCTCTCTCTCTCTGTGTGTACTATATGAAGATGTTTATAGTGAATGTTGTAAGGTTATGGAGGGGTTTGTGTTCAATAACAACTCCAGGCTCATTTTATGACCTGAAAAAGGTGACAAAAGAATATATCCGATCCAGTAACTATACAAACAGAAAAGTGTACTGTGAATGAAAATCAAAGGCAGGTCAGAGAATAAATTTTTAACATTTATGGTGCACCACTGGAATAGAATACAGAGAGAGAGAGACAGCCAATTATATTATCTTCTTTCATATATCTGTACAATTTGATTAGCCAGCCTTACTTGAGTTATAATTTAGGTGATCAATGACTATAAAATTCTAGAATGTAAGCAAAAGTCTGCAATGAAGTGTATAGATACTGAGAATATATTTCTAGTTTATATTACGATACGATACATGTACAAAACTCATAGTCCCTGTCTGTCTATTCTGTCAGCGTGTTTCTGTTCTCGTCTTTCAACATTTCTTAGTTCCAGAAGTTGGAGCAGAATAGTTGTGCTCAATTAAAATCCCCTGTGTATATATATATATATATATAGGTACATTTCCCTCGTAGACATTGGTGAAGGTTCTAGAATAGATGAAAGGGGGAAATTTGTGACCATGTGGAATTTACTATTTATTTGTGAATGTTCCGTAAAATTATACCCCTCCTCTCCCCACATATAAAATATCCCCTACTATGTACTTACTATATGGTTTCAATTACAAGAAAGAGGTGACCGTGTATTAAATGTGTGTGTGTTTGTATGGATTATAGTCAAGGTAGCTGAAAATTATAACCCTTTTACTCTCTCTCTCTCACTCTCCCTCTTCTCCATGTCGATGAGTCCATTCTATCATACTTTTTTGTACAATATATCCAGTTCACAGTTTGGCTTCTGTCAGTTTGGAGTTTGGGCTGTCACTGCCATATACGCTCTAGAGCTCATTTTCAGACAGTTAAAGCCCCTGCTCTATTATTTAACCAATAAATGTATTTTTTTTGCATACATGTCTTCTACACTGAGCTCCCTCATATGTGACGACAAAGAATTGTAAAGGATTATCTTTCCTTTTCATATATCTACAACGGAACCCTCTTTATTATATAGACACAGAGAGAGAGAGAGAGAGAGAGAGAGAGAGAGAGAGTTCAGATCCATCAGCTTATTAAATAAAAGCTCACATTTTCCCTGATCCTGTTGCACGCTCAAGTCTTCATTCTACACTGCAGTCTGTAGCTGTAGAACGATAGAAGAAAAAAATGGGAAATTCATGAACCAACTTTTTCAAAAAATTAATTTCCGTCAAGTCTACGAGAAAAGAAAATAGTTCAATTGTGTTAAACTTAATATTTGTAATGGTGAATTTTCCAACTATTTTTTCTTTGCAACATAAAGAGTGATTGAAGTAGTGTGTGTGTGGACATAAAATAAAAAGAGTGTATAAAAGCAATAATAAATTATTTACGTAAATAATGAAACCTTAAAGAAAGAGAAGTTGAAATACCGGCCAAAAAAAAGTCGGGCTATTTTCTCTTCAATGTTGTTAAAGTGGAATATTTGATGTGATGGTAATCTTTTGATTGGTGGCTTCCTTCATTGAATCAAGAGGGAGAAAAAAACCAAGTAGACAATATAGAACCCAGAATTGTACAATGGATTAAAAAAAAGGAGAGAGAGAGGCCAAGTCTCTTAGAAAATGGAAACTCTCATTGATTCAGTGGAACTTTGTCAATGACAAAGTCTCTAAAAATCATTCAACTTACATTCATGTCTTTATTCCTATTTCTAACAATGTTCGTGTCTAAAGTAGTCCCAAGAGACTGAAAACCTACAAGGAAAAAAATTGAGACAATTGAAATCAACTTATAGATTAGACACTACCCGATATCTCTAGTCATTACTTAGCTCTCCCGTCATCAGAGAACACGTTTAAACTTTAGGGGAAAAAAGTGTACACAAATAAATTTATCACATTTTTCAACGCATCCATCGCACACACATGTGTGTATGTAATAATATAATATAAAGAATAGTAACGAGTGACTTAATTTATTTACAAACTGAGTTAACAGCTTTGAGAGAGAGAGAAAGATAAACCAGTAAAAAATTTTTAGATAAATTTAATGTGGTTAGCAGCTGCTATATAATATAATGCTTAAAAATTACTATTATATTGAGGTCAAAAGTTATACAAGTATGTGATTAGAAATAGTGTTATATTTGGGATATATGTATATTGTGTGTGTCGAGATAAGACTAGAGAGAGAGAAAAAATGAGAAAAAAATGTAATAGACTTATTCCGTGCCTTGGACCACAAAGCGAAACACAGGAGTCAATAGCGAAACAGTCACTGCACTGAATTAATTATAATCCCTTTTTTGTGTTTCGTCTCAAGTTCAAGAGAGAGAGAAGGAAAAAAAGCAGGAGATGGTCAAGGTAAGCAACATATTTTTTTGCCACTACTGTACTTGTATTATATTATTTGCAAATTTTAAATTGGTAGTAGAAAATACCACAACTTTTTAACAGTATGACTGTGAAGTTTTATGGAAAAAGTAGCCAAAGTTTTTCTCTGTGTTTTAAATGTACGAACACTAAATGTTTCATTTTCTAACCTGAATATCCTGTCTCAGGATTTCTAAAGTTTGTGACTCTATTTTTACCCTTGTTTTATTTTTTTACTCTCTCTCTCTCTTGTAGAGCTGCAGAATAAATGTTTGCAAAGCTTATATTGAGAGTTTTAAAGAAAGTCAAGGAGACGAAGACAAGAATTCTTAAGATTGAACTTCAGTCATGAGGTTGCCGGCTAAAGTCAATAGAAAACAATTATTGGTGGTGACTGGAATTTTCATCATCATTTTTCTAGTCAACAATTTTATTTCTTCCTCTGAGTCTTTTTGGAATCCAAAACATGTCAATTGTAAGGATTTTTAAGTTGAGATTTTACTAAATAAAGCATGCTTTGACGTGCACAAGTTTTTTTTAAAAAAAATTTGTTTTTTTTCTCCTTTTGACTAGATTTCTCGGAAGAATTGAGCTTTGACGAGCATCAAGGCTTCATAGTGAATACTCCTCAGGTAAGATACTAATTAAAAAGGACTATTTATGTGAAATTTCTTGTGATTTTTTAAAAATATAAAAAATAATTTAAATTTTCCAGTGTAAAATTCTCAATTTGAGTGCTTGGGATCCGTCCGTCTTGGAATTTATTCATCCTTACTCAACTACTGATTGCTATAAAACTTACAAGCATTGGACATTTGTTGAAGGAATTGTAAGTCTTATTTTCACAAGTAATAGAGAACATGATGTGAGAAATTTTCCATATAATGTATTTTGTAATTGTCAATGTTCATTTTAGAATTTGGTATTAAACGTGACAGCAATTAAGGAGTCTGGATATTCTGTCAAGTCTTTGTATTGCTGCTACAGTATCATCACAAGAGTGGAGCAGTCTTTGGATCATTATGATATCAATGCGGATGCCGTGTCAAAGTTTGTCTCTCTCAAAATTTACAATCTCTACATATTGTATTTTATCTGCAATGTACTATTTAGTTAAATTACTAATGCACAATCATGATGTTTTCATCAGGACATCAGACTGTGTGCATATAACACAGGAAGTAACCTCTCTAACTGTAGAGTTTGTACGGGTGAAATGTACTTCAAAGTATTGGCCTTTGTATAATGACATCGTCTATAAAAATCATCATACAATTGCTCAACCATATCGAAGTCAGAGGAGCAAGGAGAAGATTAATTTTTGGGCCTCTAAAAATGAAAATAGTAATGGTACGAATAGCACATTAGAAAATTCACCACCAAATGTTTTAATCATTGGAATCGACTCATTGTCAAGACTCAATTTTCAAAGAACAATGAAAAAAACAAGACAATATTTATTTGATATTGGAGCTATTGAAATGGCTGGCTATACTAAAGGTGACTACTAAATTTATCAAATGAGGATAATTAAAAAATTAAAAATAGAAATTAAAAATGTTTTTTTAAATTTTACAGTTGGTGAAAATACACTGCCAAATGTTCAAGCCTTTCTAAGTGGATACAGTGAGCAGGAACTCACTCATATTTGTTATTATTCTCTTGAAACACCACAAGATAATTGTCCATATATATGGAAACGATTTGACCAGGCAAATTACTTGACGGCTCATTTAGAAGGTATTAGTTATTTGATTTTGATACTTTTTTTAGTGATAGATTGTAAAAATGCATGAAAGCCATTTATCATCTTGTAGATACTCCTGGTCTAAACGCCTTTAATCGTCTCAAAACGGGCTTTGTCAAGCAGCAAGTAAGTTTGATTCTTCATTTGTATTCGAATCGATTTATGTCCAACTGGAAGTGAACACTAATAAATCTTTTTTTTCAAACAGGTGGATTACTACTTACGTCCATTAATGCTGGACATATTTGGACCGGTATGAATAAAAAAAATTTAACATTTTATGCATTGAGTAGTTTTTCCATTTCATGACCACTTGCAAAATTAATTAATTCTTATTTGACAGATTTTTGCTAAAGACTGTATAGGTCCGGATACTCAAGGTCAGTGGTTTTTCTTTTAAAACAAATAATGCCTCATTTTAATGTTTTTTTTATTTGTTTCTTTGTATCCCTAGACCAAAAAGTGTTCAACTATGTAGAAAATTTGTACAGTATGGCTTCAAAACATAATGCCACTCCATTATTTATCTTCACGTGGTTAACTAATTTGGCACACAGTGATTTGAATGCACCACAAACTGGTGATGGATTTTATCATCATTTTCTCGAGTCTTTGAATCTGGATAATACAATCTTATTTTTTGTTGGGGATCACGGTATGCGTTATGGTAGAATTCGAGAGACTTTTATAGGTGAGTTAATTATTATTGTTTTTATCTAATCTATAGAAATCTTTGTAATTTGTAAATAATTTTTTTTTATTAGGTTGGTTTGAAGATAAACTCCCCACCTTGTTTGTTTATTTGCCACCTGAGATTAGAAAGAGGAAGCCTGATTTTTATGAGGCTTTGCAAATTAATTCCAAGTACTATAAGTTTTTTTTATAACTCTCTTTCTTTAAAAGTACTTCTATAATTAATATGACCTTTTAAATTAAATGATTGCAGGAGATTATTATCCCCATTTGATTTATATCACACAATGAATCATATACTTGAGGAATTCAGTCACCTCTCACCTCCTCCAGGTAAAAATTAATATTTAAACATTTTATAAAATTGATTCTAATTTTACAACAATTATTTTGCAGAGGAATCAGACAGACAAAACACAAAAATTCGACGTCAATTTGGCCAATCCTTTTTTAAAGAAGTGTCAACAAGTAGAACTTGTTTAAATGCCGGAATCAGTGGAGACTTTTGTGCTTGTGGAATCCCAAGAAAAATTCCGTTGGATAGTATTGAGTTGATGTCAGCAGCAAAATCTTCAGTGTCACACATTAACTCTAAATTACCCTCACAATGCTCTCAATTAAGACTAACTCAAGTCACGGCTGGAGGTATAATAGACATGATGGGAACAGGTGTTAAAAGTGGTGAAGACTTGACTGTGATTGTTGCATTCCTTGTTGACCCTGGTCATTTTTTATTTGAAGCAACAGTGGATTTTAAGTCGGCCTCAAGAGAATTTACTGTAGAAGGGAATGTTCTACGAATGAATAAAATTAATACGGATGTCAGTTGTGTTCATGATGCAGAGTTGGAAAGAATTTGTTTCTGTACGAGTTAGCATTTAAGAATTAATGTGCTCAATGTAAAAAAAAGTGGTCCTGGATCCCGGACAACGTCGAGTGAAGTGTGTCAGGGTTGTAAATTGTCAACGAAAAATGTAAGACTGAAAATAGAATTATAATGTACTGGTAGTGAATGGATAATTTAACTATTTTAAAATGGCAAAAAAATTAATTGAGAAGACAACATTCAAGTCCTTGCCATTCCATCTAAGACTTTATAGTATTTATTGTCATATGAGAACTTTCTTTTTTAATTTCTTTTTGAAAAATAAAAATAGACGCTTGGCTCTCCTGGAGCTATTTTTTTTTGTTTAAAGCGTTCAATTATATTTTATACATTGTTTTTTAAGTACTACATAATGGACTGTTCGTACTAAATGCAATGATTGCTCGTGGACAACGAGACTAGATTTCTTTGTGAAATTAATGTGATATTAATATAGTTGGTAACAATAATAATACAAGTATGTTATTACTCGTACGTTTAAATAACAAGAGAAAAAAAAATTGTTGTTACAAATTTTTTATACAGCTCTATACTAAAAAAAATTATTAAAGATACTCAACTCGAATCAAAGAGAACTGTAAATGACTAATTAATGTTCATTCACATGACCATATAATACCATAAAGCTACATCATCACACTCTGATATAATTACTTTTACATGCTTTTATAATCTTTTTCTCACAAAGCGACGTGACTGCTAGTTCTTAAATTATTATTGAGGATTACGGAAATTCTTTCCAGCAAACTTGGCGTTAGCCCCGAGTTCTTCCTCAATTCTTAAAATTTGATTGTACTTTGCCAACCTCTCAGATCGACAAGGAGCCCCGGTTTTGATCTGTAATAAAAATACATTACGTAAGTTGTTGTCTCCAATTTAGACTAGAAAATCTCAATATTGCTGTACTTTTTTGCAAAACTACAGTTAAATTCAAATATCAATTACCTGTCCTGTGCTAAGTCCAACAACCAGATCGGCGATAAATGTATCTTCAGTCTCTCCAGATCGATGGGAAACCATGGTCCCCCAGCCGTTCCTGGAATTTGAAATGAATCAGAAGAATTTTAGAATAATGTTTTGATAAATTTTTTTGTAAAAAAATTTGACAGATTAATCATGTTAAAAGTAAGCAAAACTTTAATAAGATAAGGAACAATATTAACTTTCTGGCCAACAAATGGGCGTCAATAGCTTCGGTGACTGAACCAATTTGATTGACCTTGAGGAGGAGACAATTGCAAGCTTTCTTTTCAACTGCAGTGGCAATACGTTTTGGATTTGTGACGGTCAAGTCGTCCCCAACAATCTAAAAAATAATTAAAATAAGAATTATTTATAAGTATTATGTGTGATGGTGTACATTTTGATAATTAATATAGGTTGTCACTGGTCATTAATTTGTTTTAGTTGTCATTAAGTATTTTACTTGAATGGATGTATTGGCTGTAAGCTTAGTCCATGCATCCCAATCATCTTGATCAAAAGGATCCTCAATAGAAACCATTGGATTTTCTTTAATGAATTCTTGATATAATTCACCAAGTTCATCAGAAGTAATGAAGGTAGCAGGGTCTGGCTTGGGGTTCTTAAAATCCAGATCTGTCGAAAATAATAAAAAACCACATCATATTAACATAATTATTCCACGTTCCCAGTTTCAAAATATATAAGTACAAAAATAAATTATTAGCCTTACCGTATTTTCCATCCCTGTAAAATTCAGAGGCGGCGACATCCATTCCAATTTCAATCTTTCCCGTATATCCGGCTTTTGCAATAGCATCCTTGATTAGGACAAGTGCTATTAAAAGAAATAAATTGAGATCATCAAACAATGCACTTCCAAAAATACTTTTTCTAGTTTAGCACAATTATTTTTACCATCTTTGTTGTTCAAGATGTTAGGAGCAAAACCTCCCTCATCTCCAACGGAAGTAGCATCCAAACCAAATCGACTTTTGATGACATTTTTCAAATGATGGAATACTTCAGAGCCCATTTTGAATGCTTCTGAGAAGGTAGTGGCTCCAGTTGGAAGGATCATAAATTCTTGCATGGCTAATTTATTGCCAGCATGAGATCCTCCATTGATGACATTGAATGCTGGAACTGGGAGAATCACATCCGTTCGACCAGCCAACTCTGCCAAGTACCTTTAATATAAAAAACAATAATTAGATTCATTTAAATATACAAAATATGAGATTATGATTAAATTAAATTGACAAATTTCAGGAAATTTTTCTTACCGGTAAAGTGGGATACCTTTCTCAGCTGCTCCAGCCTGTATAGAAATTGAATACAATTGTAATTTGAATTTGCAAAAATTACAAAATGACTATTTAAATCATTCCTGAACAAATATTACTTACACGGGCCACGGCCAAGGACACACCCAAAATTGCATTAGCACCCAATTTGCCTTTGTTTTCTGTTCCATCCAACTTGATCATGAAATCATCAACTTCTCGTTGTTTTGTAACATCTAAGTTCTGTGTTGGCAAATTAAAACTTTGTTAAAAGGTCACTTCATTATTAAATTTGATTTACAAAATAGTCAAGAAAATAGTTTACCTGAGCCAACAAGGCAGGAGTGATGATGGAATTGATATTATCAACAGCTAGAAAAGCAAAATATATAAATAATTTCAAACATCTAAAAGATTGATTCACAATTTAAATGTTTCTGTGACGTCGATTGAAAAATCACCTTTCAAAACTCCCTTTCCATGATAGTTGGCCTTATCATTGTCCCGGAGTTCAAGAGCTTCATAAATACCTACGAGCCAGAACATTAGTAAAGTTAATTTAAATAGGATTAAAGAACATTAAATGTTGTTATTTAATTTCTTGTACCTGTAGATGCACCGGAGGGGACGGCTGCTCTAAAGAGACCCTTGTCTGTGGTCAAATCAACCTAAAAAAACAACAATAAAACAATATTAACTCATTTTACCAAAATTAGAAATATAAAAATAAATTAAAAAATAATCTTACTTCAACAGTTGGATTTCCTCTAGAGTCGTAGATTTGACGAGCTTTAATTGACTTGATGGGCATTTTGGCAAGGGATGGACACGAAATTCCAAAGTTTCTTTTGAATGTTGTGAAAATAAATCTGTAGAACATAACAAAAAAAAGTTGAATAAAATGAACAAATCTGTTAAATATACTGAACTAGAACTATCCAAGTACTTGATATTCTCATTTTAAATTTAAATGCATGAATCGTTTTAAAAATACTACCTACCTATAATAGTTTCAAGTAAAATAAGATAAATAATAGTATATTAGCAATTCCTGAAGGTCACCTCGGTCAAACTAACAAGCACAGGATTAAAGCAGTAGTGTGATACAAACTGTATGCCGGCACCTCATGATCCATACACATGCAGTGCGAATGTACAAAAAATGTTGCAAAAATGCATGCAAATTGCATGCAAAAAACATGTTACATTTACATGTAACCAAATTCTTGAAAAAATATTACAACTAATTTTGCAAATTAAAAAAAAATACCACTTAAAATTACTTGTTAAATGGATAATAATAACTAAAATAATACGTGTACAACATAGTAAAGTAAGAAGCAAAGTGAAAAATTAACTTTTATGAAAAATATAAAATTAAATCTTAGTTTTACAAAGAAACTTAAATGAATTTCAAAGTTTATGTAATAAAAATAGTAAAAATACACTACATTTCAGTAAAAGATGTCTACTTGATAAATAAATATGAAAAGTTAATAATATTTTGCTAAACTTTGGTTAAAAATAGAGTTAAAGTAGAAGAGCTAAAAAACCGACCTTACCTTGCTGGAAGCTGAAGGCAGAAAGAGCTAGTCAATGATTTCGAGGCCGCATAAACCATCGGCTTTAAATATGTTACTAATACGTTAAATACATGCAGAAGTAGATAACAATTTATTTTTGTCTCATGAAATGAATGTGCCTCTAAAATTTACAAGCCTTCAAAAATATTGCAAAAATATTTTTGAAAAATATTATGAAGTCCCAATTTTATTTCATACCGGGTATTCTACGGGGTGAAAATCTATGAAATTTTGTATATGACACGGGAGACTCCAGTATGTACTATAGCATCTAAACTACCCACCTTACAATTTTCTAAATTGAATTTTAACTTTTTCATGTATCATATTATTTTCATGAAATGGTGAGAAATATTTTTAAAATAGTCATTTGGAAAAAATTAGTAAGCACTGAAATTAAAATTACTGCTTTGATTTTTTTTATTTGCAAAACAGTACGCTCACCGAATTAAAAATGTAAATGAAAGACAAACAAATAATTTAAATTTACATTGTATAGTTTTGAGTTACATATTTATCTAAAATCAGTCCAAAGTCCCAGTACGGTAAAACAAAAGTCTCAACGACCTCCACGAGGTTTCCTGAGCCAGCAAATAAATAAAATTTAGAAAATCCCAAAATAATAACTGATTAATTAGTCTGTCATTGGTTAGACTTACATAGCACGACCACTGTCTGGTCGTGCTCCTGGTCTCGGTGTTCTAAACTTGTTGTAGGTCCTCCTGTTACCTTTATCTCCTTCGGGTCTTTGAGAAAATAATTTAATAATTAAATGGTCCTTTCGCATTCATTGCATTCATTGAGGAAATCGGGTAGATAACTTACTCGGCTTCTCCTGATGCTGACGCTGATGCTTTATCGTTACCCTCTCCATGTCCGTCAATTTCTCGTCGTCTTCTGTCTTCTCCATCATTAACTGTCATTGCATGGGATTCGGATGGCCATGACAAGAATGCCACATCATCTTCTACAGGTGCTATATAAATAATTTAAAAATATTTATGAAATAAATGTATTAAATTCAATTTGAAACATTTATAAATTTATAATGTATTTTATACCTGAAGCAGTCAGGACAGACCACAGGGAAATGATGAGAAAAATACAAATTAATTTCATGATGAAAAAATGATTTAAACTTAATTCAAATAGATCCAAATCTTTCAGACTCGTCGTATGATATGAAAAATAGAAGATCAACTCTCATGCCCCGTACAATTAAAATATTTGGATGCATCCCTGTTGATAACGACACAATTAACAATGAATTGATTCAACATTGTAAACTACTCTGTGTGTGTATGCTCATAATGAAAAGGAAGCAAATTACAATTAAACCAAGTACCAGGTACCAGGATGTCAAATTTTAACTGTGAAGCTTCACAGTTAATTGATTATTTTTTTTAAATCACAAAAAACACAGTCAAAAAAAATTTCAGATTTGAAAAGAAAATATTACTAATTTTGAATGAACATGATTGTATACAAAATATATATAATTCATTATATGCCTTTAATTCAATAAATAGACAATTAATTATACTTGTCCATTTTTAATCAGAAAAAGCATAATCACTGTCCACTCTTCTCTATGAATTCTAAGAATGGTGCTTCCCCTCCAGCTTCAGCAATTTCCTCGTGTTGGCCAATCATTTCATTTATTGGTGATCGTCGTCGTCGTTTTGGGCTAATAAAAAAATAAATTATTAACAAATCAAGTTCAAGAAAATAATTATTACACATAAAAAACTTACCAAGGTTCCATCTGAAAATGTCCGCATGGATTTGCCTTGGTTTTTTCTACAAAATAAATTGAAAATAATTCCTCCCAAAAATAAGAAATTGACACATTAATTATTTTTAATAAACTGACCTCCACCAGCACAAGTGACCCATTTAAAGTAGATACAATCCTTCTGTGCACTTCTTCCCACACTTATTGGAACAGGTTTCTGTGGAATGGCTTCAGTTTCTCCATATTTTTGAACGAGAGGACACAGAACATTCAAATCGGCAACTCCAATGTCAAACTTTCCTGGAGGATGGTATCCATGAACTAGAGACACAATTATTGCAATGAAAAAAATTAAATAATTGGAATATTTTGATGAGAATTTTTAAACTAAAATATTATTTTAAATTTAATAAACCTTGAAAAACAGCCAAAAGTACGAAGGAGAAGACTAATCTAATTTGAGGCAACTCCATGTTTCTGATAATTATTTACGACTAAAATTATATGTCTGCTGACGTCAACAAAAAATTTCAGCAAAAGATGCTAAAATTTTTTGTATTGAGAGGAAAAAAATATATAAAGGAAACAAATATAATTTTAACATTGAATTCATACGATGGAACATAAATTGTATCCAAGTTGACGAAGAAATTAAATTCGTAATTGTACATTGTTATAATGGTCCTTTAGGGAGAGAGAGGGGGCTTGACAAAGAAGTAATAAAAAGTAATGAAAATCATTCCATCAGTTTTCTCATAACTCTGTCACAACTAATGTTTCATTTTAATTGAGATATTAAAATGCTTAATGGATTGTCTTATGTCAGACGTATGTACGTATGTATATCACCATCGTTCATTCATACATCCTAATTTTTGATAAAAATAAGAGACAGTATGAATCCTATTAAAAATATTATCATTTGAGAGACCATTTGTACTCAAATTTTATAATTTATTCAATATTTTCCAAAAATGTATATTTAATTGTAATGTCGAGAATATTGGCTAATCGTAAGTGTATGACACTGAAAATTAAATGCATTTGAAAGTCGAAAGTAGTTAAATGATGAGACAAACTATTCACAATTTTCAAATTTGTCACTTTAATTGATGCACAGTTTAATTGTCAAATAATAATTGGCACGAATATTTTTATTAAATTGTTTTTGATTTATCACATGGTTGAACATCCAGTACGGACTTTTCGAAGGATTTCCAAATTTTTTCATTTTGTGTACAAATTGCAGTTCCCCCTCGAGTTATTTGACGTTCCTGTCAAAAAGACAATATAATTAAATGTAATTTTAATTTTCACTTGTAAACATTGCAATTGAAAAAAACGTACCATTCGATTTAAATCACTTATACATGTCCATTGACCTTGGTCACTCACAGCCCATTTACTATGATCTTTACCCGAAGAGAATGATAAATTTTTGTCCAGTTGTTTCTCTGAGATATTTAAAATACGATATTTTTTGGATTGACAATTTGAGCTCAATGGATTAACTCCATTCAACCAAGATTGAACTTTCAATGACGAGTCAAGTGTGGGTGCAATCCAGTCACCATAAATTTCTGAAAAATAAATAATAATTAATATTTAAACCGTTAAAAAATAAATGTACAAAACGTGCCTTGTTCAAATTTTGGTCCCTTTGCAAATACAGTCAAATTAAGATCTCCAACATCCAAATGAAACATTTTGGATGGGTCACGATGTCTCTTTTTCCCTTTAGAAGCCAATCGGAGAACATTTTGATAATAAAATCTAAGAGAGGCTGCAATTGTATGATTGTAGACGGCTAAAATTAAAATTTTAAATCATCTTATTAACTAAGTCATCACACTCATCACTGTGTGTACACTGAACTCTATTAAAAATTTTAAACTTACCTGGTTTAATATGAAGGAGAACATTGGCGACAACATTTTCAATTGCGGACGCATTTAAAGTCATACAAAATAATAATTGAGCATTAGTAGTCCCTGTTGGAGGATACTCATATTTTGAATTTGAGCCTTGAGTGAGGGACGGAAATTTTGGAACTGAGTGTTGAAGCCAAATTCCACCAAATTCATCAGCAATTACTAAGCCCTTTGAATGGCCATTAATATTCACTGATGGACGATTTGGTGGTTGATCATTATACAAAAGACGAAGTCTGTTGTCTGAGAATGTCTACAGAAATTAAAATGATAATTATTTAACATTCTACATTTGACATTTTTTTAGAAATTGACCTCATGTTCATAAAGAGCCTTCAAACTTCTCCCCACAATTGACTCAGAGTCTCCAATGCTCCTCTGTGAAGAAGCCCAAGTTTCCAATCCAGGCTTTAGGAACAAATAGCTTAGTCCATTTTTGACCAAATTGTTTGGCGAGTCTCGTAATTTGGCTTGTTTGTACACAATGAACCTAAGATAAAATTAATTTTTAGTTAATTTTCAATTTCAAAATATTTTTGTCTTGTCATACCATTCTGCTGGTTGCCCTGACTCATCCTTGCAAGTGAGTTGGTCACTTGGACTAGGAAAATCTTTTCCAGTTACTTTTGTCTTTGATGCACAGCCTTGTACAGACACAATAGAAAACTGAAGTAGAAATAGTACAAGAAATTTAAGGGCTACATTTTGTATAAGGCCCATTTTTATAATTTTGTAAGGGGATTAAATTAATTTTATCATTATTCGTGCAAATAAAAAGAGTGAATAGGAGGGAGGGTGAGTAATTAGGACAAAGTGGGGGTAGAAAGTAAAGAAATTAATTAATTATCTTGTAGCTAGGTTAACCAAGAACCAACACAACTAGTCAAGGAAACTTTTTAAGTATAATTAAACTATGAATACGTCTCATAAACTATGAGAAAATTTACATAGAGACGAGTATTGTGGTTTTCCCTCCCCCCACATGTGCTGAGACACTTGCTATATATATCAAGTTAATTGAGGTTGAGCATCAGTTTATATCATTATAAAAGTGTCTTGTTAAGTAATTGAGAGAGTGTGTGTTATGCATACTTGTGGAGTTAACACAATTAATTTGTCCTCTCATTATCTTCATACACTTTAACTATCCTTACTATTTTACACTGGAGAGTATTACAAAGGAAACGCTTCCAATTACATTTTGAGTGTCATTAATCTTAGCTCAAGATTGTGAATCATATTTTTTCAGTAGTCAAGTGGAATATCCAAGAGGATGGCTCGCAAGAGTAACCAAATTTTTTTCAAACCAATTCATTATTATAAATGATAATTTTGGAGATTATTTAATTCGCCAGTCTGTCATATACCGTGCAATTTACATAAATATGTAAATTGCACGGTATAATAACTATTTAAAATAGTTATTATTATGAGCATAATATTATTGATTTCAGCTAAAATTAAACGGCAACTTTGTAATCCGACTCGGGTGTTGAAATTCCTATTTATGCGATGTATGTATCTACATGAGCTATAAGATGAGCGGCTCAGAAAAGAAGAAAAGAAGCGAATAATGACCGGACCATGACCCAACGTGCTAGTAAAGAGAAC
>JAQIVZ010000377.1:0-73115 GCA_034700945.1 Arrhopalites spinosus
TTTCAATAAATTCTGTTGTTCCGTTTTGAAATACCACGCAGTTGAATTTAGTCTCTTTAGTTATTGGACGCATCTTATGTAATCATGATCATGCTCATCTCCAAAGCATGAGTACAGATACAATAAAATAATCTTCATTGATCAATTCCACCAAAGTGTCTTCATTACTTGTTTCTTCTCTTTTTATCATTATTTTTTGAGACATAACATGATATTATGAAACTACATTATTATTTTGTCTTCAAAAAAAAATACTACACCACAATGCAATATAAACTCAATTTTATATAAATAAATTTTAATGTTTGCACGGGTAAGCATTTCAAATAATAATTTTCTCCATCCTTAGACTCTATAACTGGAGTCAATAACAACATTAAACAAATTTAATCAATTTGTATTCCAATACAACAATTTATTTATAAAAATAACATTACATTATATGACTCAAATTACTATTAAATTATTTTTTTTCAGAATTGTCATTTTAATCATGTTCAATGCATTCACTTCAGATATAAATACCAACAACAAAACAAATATCACAATTTTATTTTTTAAAAAAAGTACACAAATAAAGAATAAAATTCTACATTTCAGTAGATGAAAACAAATTTTTTTTGGTACAAAGTAAAATGATTTTTACTATACAAGAAAAAAAGATTAATGAGAAGGATTGTTAATTTTTATTGAACCAATTTTTTCATGCAAAAAACATTGTCTCTTACAAGTTTTCTCATTTATAATAATTTACTAGTCAAATTAAACTAGTCACCAAAAAAAAGTTTCTTTCATGTACAAAATAATGGAGGAGTACCGTCCTTAAAGTTTGAGCCATACATGTTAAAGAGTAAAGCCGACAAGTCAAAAAGGGAAAGCTAGAGCTTCAAATATTAGTAGACTTTTTTGAGACTATAAAATACTGACATTAAGTTACATAATATTCTAGTTCACGGGAAAAGCCAAAAAGGCTTCAACTAAAGGATTTTCAAGTAAGTGCAAGTAGTAGTAAAAGTAGTTGGTGAAAAAAAAAATTTTTTAGCTGATATTTCTAGACACCTTTCGCAATTGAATCGTTTCATGTGAAGTAAAGAGAGAGAGAGAAAAAAAAGAGAGTACGATGAAGGAGAAGAGAGGGAGAAGGTAGACAGCGTACCGACGACGTTTTTCACGTTCGTAAGAGCCGTTTTATCCGTTGAAATAAGGACTAAGTGCAATAAAATCAAATCCTAATGCATGGAAAAACATGAAAACTTTACTCGTCTTGAGAGAACATGGTGATTTCCAAACATGCTTTCAGCCATAATGTTCAAGAAAATCGACACTCAGTGTCTTCCTACAGTCTCAAACCTGGAAGAAGGTAATTTTACTTCCACTTTTCACTACGTTAGTTATCATCTATAGGAAAGGCTATTTACCATTTCATTTGTACAGAGAGAGAGAGAGAAAGAAAAAGAAGAAGATATCTTGAAAACGGATTAAATACACTCACTGAATTCCTCTTTCCCATTAAATATACCTACACAGTAGTAGTAGTGACAAGAAATCATACAGTAAAGATTGTCCATATAGTTATGATGGAGAAGTCTACATCTTCATTTGGGATTTTGGCACTTTCCTGTCATTTCATCTTTTTTTCTTCTTTTTTACTTCACCAATCTTCACATGCTGTCGTCTGAGACTTTTCTCTCAAAAAAAAAACTTTTTAGCAAGTGTTCTAATGTAGTACCCAACCATATAAAAATACACACACACACACACGCAAGTAATAGTAAAAATCATAGTGAAGGTACTCTAGCAAGTGTGTGTTCATAATACACATATATACGAAATGGAGAGTGAAATGAACTCAAGGATTTTCTCCTCAAGTCCAGCTCAAAAAAAAGAGAAATTGTATACATACACACAATCGTATACATTGTATAACCTATATTCAACGATAATGTTGATGCTTATGATGATGATGACATGATGAATGTCTACTCGGACTTTGAAAAGCCAATGGCAGATACTATAAGAGCTGTCAAATATATTCTTCTACTTTTCTCTCTCTGTCTCTCTTACTCTTGACTCCTGTCTCACAAACACATTGCTTATTGCCTCTTAGCTTCTGGCAGAAAGATAGGAGAGAGAGTCTTGAAATGTTGAGGATTCAAATTTGTAAATGTAAAACAAAGATTAAATAGTTACACTAATCTTGAATATATAGCAACTACCATCTTTTCTTGGGATTGTCAAGATATCTATTCACTTCATTAGTAAAGACAAGCGGCACTCATTCTATTGAAATCATCACGCACATGAGTAAAATGAAGAGAGAGAGAGAGAAGAAGAGTTAAGATAGAGAAACAAGTAGTCAACTTGTAACTATAGAAGAGAGCCAAAGGTATACCAAACTTTCAAGATAGCAATAGTAGTCGTAGAGTCAAGACAACCCCATCTCAAATCAAATGAATCTCACGTCAAAGTTGTAAAAAAAGGGGGGATGCCTAAATATAAGGTATTTTAACTGACTGATGGGTAAGACGTCTTTCTTCTACATATTTCATTCAGGCACGCCACTACTGTTTGTACATCTAAACGCCGATCGCATACAAGAAATCCAATTTTTTTCTCTTCTATCTCTCTCTCTCTGCTTAGCTTTATGTTAATGAGATTGCTTTGTGAGCTCATTTTCATTATTTCCATTATACAAGGAGTAAAAGGGGTAGTGGAAGAAGGAAAAAGAGAAGTCTTCATCTTCATTTCAAGTACACAAACACATCACACGAATTCAACTAGAGAAGAATAATTTTTTTTTCTTCTAAGCTCCAAGAGAATGAATAATTACTTTGAACTAATTGAATATGAAGCCCAGGAGTAGTTCAAATAAATTCTCTTATCTTTTACAGTGTCAAGGGTAAAAAAAATGACAGTAAGTTGAGACTTACATTAGTCTGCACATTTCCTACGTTTTTCCTTCTTCTTATATGTACCATTACCATGCACACAAAATGACATGAAACTAGTCAAAGATTCTATACCCCATAGAATACAGAATGCAATATTCGTTGTGGAATACATAACGTTTCAAGATTCAATCCTCTTCCAAACACAATTCTCCTATAATAGAACATAGAACTCTATCTCTTTTCTCATCCGTATTCTACTGCATCACACAAGAAGATCATTACAGGCCACAAAATGACTCCTAACACACGTTTCACCAATCTTTTATTCATGCAAAATCACTCTTACCATCTTTTTTTCTTCTCCGTCAGTCTGTCTATATACCTTTTGTCTTTGGCTCCCATACAACAAGAGAGAGAGAGAGAGGGCACAGAAAAAAAACAAAAAAGGGTAGTAGCAATGGAATATTCAAATAACATACTCTACACTTTATTTCGTTGACAACTTTTTTAAAGTGTCTTGTGTCTTCTCTCTACACTACACCCATGGAAATATCAAAGAAGACAACACATTTTTATTGAATCAATTATATAAAATCTATTTCATCAACATTGCCAACAATCACAACTCCTTCAAAATGACTTTCCTTTTAACTCTCTGATTCTAATGTCATCATCATCATGAGAGAGAGAGAGAGGACCGTGTAGTATTCATGACTGGTAGTAGAGATAAAATGTTATGGGCATGTCATTCAATCTGTTGATAGCTTGTCTTTACAAATGTAAACTGAGAGTACATACATAGAATTTGACATTCAATCAATTCAACATGGTCTACTTTGTAACAATGTACATCATCATAATATATTGTGTATTACTACTATAGTTATTTACTGATTGAGTCAAGAAAACTTGCCACTTAAATTAAAAATGACTTTTTCTAACCATTACACACACAACTTATACGAGTACTCCTCTGTCACTCAGTCAGTCACAGAGAGATTTTAATAGTGTATAAATATATTGAGCGAATATTAATATTATTATTATTGTGATATGCTAATCACTTCATCTACATACTGTACAATATTTAACTTGACTTTTGTATAGTGTGTAGGATATAAGATGAATTCTTAAAAAAGCGGACATGGTGAGCGACGACGAGGCGAAAGATATTATCTTTTAATACACTATCAAGAGAAGAAAAAAAACAGAATATGGATGAGCCATTGGAATCTGATGAGATGGCTCAAGAGAAAAAAAAACTGGATCCACCGTTTTGACAGTCCCAACTCTTGAACTGTCCATATTCTCGTCATCAGTCATCCATCAACTCTTCTTCACGTCAACTCTAGAGAGCTCTAAGAAACTCAGACCCAACAAAAATTTTCGTTAGAATCTTTCTCTCTCTCTCGTAAGTCCGATTAATAAACAAAAGTAAATTCATGACATGTTGCACAATAAATTTAAATATGATTGAAACTATAACTAAACTCTATAACTTTTTAAAAGAGTAAAAATTATTAAGGGAGAAGTAGGATAGGACAAATAGTGATACAGTGTAAAGTAAAGTTTGTAATATTGTATGAGATATTTGTAACAAGAACAACAAACTAAATCGTTTCACTACAACAAGACACTAGAGGCAACAATGTCTACAGGCTACAATTTTGTTTCACCTCGCGCATAATTGCTGTCATGTTTATCATCTTTGAGATAATTGACGAAACGCCTCCTCAACCTGCAAGGGTGGTGTAACCACGCCTTTTCGTGTCATCTTGTGTCAATTACTTGGCATATTGTTACATACCTACCAACCTACCTCTTCTAACTCACACCTTGCTTGTTGGCTTTCTTATTCCTTTTTCAAACTATCAGAATCTCTCTCTCTCTCTTACAAAAACATAAAATATTGAATGCCCAGCAGCATCAATTCATTCTTCCTCTTCTCCTTTATTCCATCTCTTAACATTGTATAAGATTACATCCACTTGGTGGACTCGTTGAATGGAATTTTTTTCTAAACTTGCTCTTGTAATTCTCGACATGTCGGCCGTTGTGGTTAAATTTCAACACACAATAACTTAAGACAATCAGAATTATGAGCTAACCTTTTTAATAAAGAATAAATGGTCTCCCACAAAGCTCCCTTCATCTTACAAATCCATCCAACTTACTTATATAGTCAAACAACTTGTTCCTTTTTTTACTTATACAAGTCACCATACCATCTCAACCAACATTAAGGACAACGGATGAAGGAATTCATTTAAAGAATGAGCTACAACATTTTTTGATTTGATAATTAACAACCAAAAAAAACCTGGTCTGTTATAACTCATCATATGGCAATCCTATCATAGAATATCTCATGCACTATTAGGTAAAATCCTAATGAATTATATGATGGCTACGTTCCAAAACAAAAAAATATTCCCTTAAATTAGTATCTCTGTACTATAGTCTCAAGACAAAAAAATATATATTGATAAATTTTTAATCATATTCCCTCTCAACATAAATTCATCTTCAACAACACCAAACAACAAAAGATTGCAAATCAGACAGTTTTAATATAAAATTGCCATCCTCAGTTTAAAAATTGAGCAATCAAAAACTTAATTGGAGCACGTTGAATCTCAAAAAAAACTACAGACAAAAAAAAATATACATAGTCTAACCCCACAACTAACCATTACATTAAAACATGTACATTAACAACCATAATAGATTAGTCCATGAGAGCAATCAAGCTTCAAAATAATGATGAGCGTCCATTGAACCTTTAAAATGTGTACAAGAGTGAAGACAAAAAATTTTTTTATATATATTTAATAAATGAAAATATACAACAAAAAACCATCATAATGACGACCAAGCCCAACTTTATTACCTTGAATTGAGTACAAGAATAATTACCAAAGGTTTTTAACGTATCGTTTTAAGTATATATTTAAATAATATTCATTTAGGATTAAATCTGAAATTGATACATGGTATATATCAGTCAGTGAAGTACATTTAAGTTTTTTTCACGCAACTTTTTTTTTCCCCTCTCTCTCCCCACAAAATGAATGACTAGTTTTTAATGTGTAAGAGCAATCAGAGGATGTTAAGATAAGCCAACCTTCATTATTTACTTTACCATTTAATCAAAGGTTTTTATGACTTTGTTAAACAGGAGAAATCCACTCATCCTCCTTATCAATATGACAGTATGCATGAGCTTGTAAAACATTCAAACGACTATTAGTCATTAGTAAAAGCCGATGAAGCGATCTTCTACGGCAAGAGAAATATTGAGCCACGCTGACTTACATAGCTAACAGGGAGAAGAAAAAAAATTCTCTCTCTCATTCATTCATGAGCTCAAGAAGAAGATGATAAGGAAGCGTCGTTATGAAAGCCGCACAGAAAGAAAAAGAAGGAGAGTGTGTGTGTAGTAGGTGTAGGTATGTGTGCGCATTTAATTTTTAAGCTCCCATGGCAGGATGATACATAGAGAGACAGAACGTGCAAGAGAGGAACAGCAAAAGGCGTACGAACCATACAATTAGCCCGACGGGTTATTCGCAGATCAAGATATCAAAGTTATCAAAGTCGACGGTCGACATTGATTTTTCTCTAATGATTAAAAATTCCACAAAGAAAAAAAAAGTATGAAGAGAGAGAGAGAGAGAGAGAGCTGTAGAAAAAAATTCCTTTTGATAATGGCTCTTTCTTTTTACTCAAAGCAGGGGAAGGAATACGGAATAGAGTTTCGGCCGTCGCTGACTACATACCTTTATAGTTTGTGCACACATTAAAAGGAGAAAGGCATGAGAGCAATCCATCTTCCGAAAACTCCTTTTTGATGGCAATGGCAAGAAGACGTGGCTACATAGTAACGTAATGTACGTACATACATATCAACACACAATGTGTGAGACACACCAAGTTTATCTTATATATTTATATATATACATGTACAATATACATTTATATTACATATTTTAGGTGGACGTGATCGAGATGTTGGCCGTGTATAGAGTATTCCACCGGTCTATAATAATGTTCTGGCACGACACTGCTTATTATGGAGCAATTAATCATAGTTTAATGACAAAGTTTTATGAGATTTCAGTTGAAATAGAGCCCAGCTATTAGTTCCCCATAACTTCTAATTACATATGCAAAACTCAATCACGAGTCTACATGATCGTCTCAGAAACCCTCAACACACGACGACGGTGACCTCTTCTTCTTCTCCTACCATGCCATGATATGCCATGCCTTTTATAATATCCATAAAGCACACAAGAAGAACAACTTTAGATAGAAAAATTATTTAGAAAATAATCCATCCCCCCCCCTCCAATCTGTCTAATCCTTAACTCAACCAAACAGCCAATCTGCCTACACTCAGCCATTAATAATATTCCCATAATGTAAATGCTTCTACGGCAAATCACCTTTTTGCTGTGCATAAGACCACCGTAAATCAAAGCACAATAGACACATAATAAAACCTTCCTACCAATATCATGTCATGCCTGATGGCATATTTTCAATATTATCATTTTACAACAACAAGAGAGAGAGAGAGAGAAAACACATAACCACATAAAACTCATTTAACATGCAAGGAACATGGAGTCAGCTACATATATATAAATATACAAGAGATGATGAACAACAACAACTGTCCTCATTAAATGATTTAAGACTGAACAATTTTAAAAGATCGAGTCAATTCACCATAGGCATTGTGGAAATTTTTTTTTTATAAAAAACAAATTTTAACTAAATTATAGTCTTGAAAAAAAAACTTTATACATTTAATATCTCTTTACACAACAAATTTACACAGGCAAAATACTGTTGATTTTTTTTTCTCCTCAAAATTACAATGTTCCCGAAAAAAATAAATAATTCTTTTATTTTTCTTAAAAGGTTGAGCCAAACACCCAAAAAATTGTTGTAACAGTAATAGCCCAAAAAAAGAAGAAGACTATATAATATTATCATGCCATCATCTTTATGAAAATGTAAATTGGTGAGCTTTAATAATAAAAACTCAATTTTACATATCATTATATAAACATAAGGGAGAGTCAAAAAGGAAGCTTAATTTTCATAATAGGGCGCAGTTAGAGATTTTGACACTTTTTGTTATTAATCACTCCATCTCGTAAAATGCATCCAGTGGAGAAAAGGGATCTTTTTTTTTGAGGAGGAGTGTGCATGATATGAAACGATATCGTGATGATAAACTGATGAATTTGGTGCAAATGAGAGCGCCATTTGTGGTTCCTTTTCGTCTTCCTCTAAAAAAAATTGTATAAAAGTAAAGCAAGTCCCCGCTGACACTTGTAAAATACATAATAACGGCACCGGGAAATTGCTGGAAAATATAAAAAGAGACTGCGCACGTATTTATTACAGACAAAGGTATCCAACAGAGATTAATACGAACATCTTTCGTTCTACTACTCTTCTTTGGATCCTCAGTTCCTCTCTCTCTCTCTCCCCTCTGTCTCTCACACATTCTAAAGAGTTAGTAGTATAGTACCAGAAAAAAATAGCTCTTTAATTACGATGTAAGCCTTAGTGCTCCAGGGAACATCAACAAGTGATTATTAAGTTTCAACTTCTCTCTCTTTGTCTTATAAGGCTAAGATCTCTTTCCTATTTATCTCAAGGCTATGGTCAACGTTTACAAAACCTTGGCCACGTCTCGTTCAACAAGAAACAGATGCACAGGTAGGGGTACAAAAAGACAATGTGAAGAAGAAAAAAAATCAATCGACTAGAACCCACTCAAGACTCACAAAACTTTTTTTTTTCTTCTATATTATATATTATGCACTCCTCATTAGAATGATATGATATGATTTTTTATTGAGTTTATGATGCTTCAAGCGTCTCTAATTTTGACTAAAAACACATGCACAGCACCTCCTTCACTCTTTTTTTTCGAACATGTTATCATAACATGATGAATTATACAACTACACCTACCCCTACTTGTATGTGTATGACTCTCCATTTAAACTCCAACAACAATTGATCTTTATCAAACTGACACATTTTAATTGATTAAATATACAATGTTCAAATTAATATAAAGTTGTACAACTTGTATTTTATACATATAATTACGTCCACAAAGAAACTATGACTATACTACACTACAATGCATGTTAATAATTTTAAATACAATTATCACAATATAAAGCAACTTTACATACATGGTAATAAATATTCAAGCCCCATTTCCATTAATTGTGTGATTTTGTTTCATCCAAAAAAAACTTTTTTTCCCCTTAAAATAAATGTTATCATCATTAGAAATTATCTCCTGCTCCAGGTGGTGACTAAGAGATTGACTTGGGAGTAATCGTTGAGAGTTTATGAAATATGTACAAATTTTTTTTGGACTACTCATACATAATGCTTTGGAAGATTCATGTATCTATTTTTTTTATGTGTGAGCACCACAAACACACACACACAGAGGAATAGGTAGTTCTACGTGGAAAGGACAAAAGGAGTTGGGCTAAAGTAACATTTTAAGTAAAAATTTCAATGGCTGCTTCTACAAACTCCTGTATTAAATACATATATATATATATATTACATAACATTGAACATGCATTGTGTAGTTACATACAGAGACGTTAAAAGTGCTTTGTCGGACTTCAGGACTGACACCACGGTAAAACTGTAAACGCTCTCGACAGGAAGTCACGCCAAAAAAAAAACTTTCGTGGTCCTCCTAACACTAAACAAACCTTCATATGTATAACTACTAACTAATACTAACCCCTTGTCCTTGTCTTTACTTCTCTCTTTTTATCTTAACTCTCTCAGGTGAGAGAGGAGTATTATGAATGAGAAGACGGAGAGAGAGAGAGAAGAGGGGAGACTGTACTATACTGTAATTTCCAGGCTACCCAAAATGCCAGAGGGAAACAAACTTCTTCTTTTTTCAGAGTGCCATGCAATACAAAAGCAAATGCAATACAATATAATTGTAACCAGTGTTAGTGCAAGTCTTTGAACCGTTTCTTAAGGACCACCACCGACCATTATAATTACTACCTTGTCTAAAAAGATAAAGCCAGAACGAAAAGAAAGAGAGTGCTAAGGTAGACAGACACAAGAAAATAAATAGAGAGAGAGAACTCAAGTTACGCGCACCTTGTTGCTTTACAGTCACACACAACTACCGAAAAGTTAGTTCATCGTACCACCCCCATAGTTACCCTTTTTTTATATACCCATAATATATTGTATAACAGGAAAAAGTGTAAAAGAGATGAAGCAAAAAAATGGAAAGTCAAATACCTAGATAAGTAAGTACCGTAAGTACAGTAAGTACAGACAGAGAGAAAAAGAGAGAGAAGCCATACATTGCCAGTTCAATAGTTGTAGTTTTATAAAGTAGGTAGGTTTTTCAATCTCAGCAATAAGAAATGAGAAGAAATAAAACATGAGATGAGGATCTCAGTGCTGTCTGCAATGCAAAGTAAACCTTAACCGAGCCAAACCGTGCGGTCTTGAGCGATAGAAAAAAAAGAAGAGAGAGAGAGGGAAAAGAAGAAAAAAGAAAAGAAAGGGAAGTGTAGAGGAGACCCGGATTCGGGTCGTTCGTTACTGACATTTTCACTATGTCGTATGCACAAGAGTGAGTTTGAGCTTTTAACTTTCTCTGCCCTTTCTGCTTTCAAGGCATTCAATATACACGGTTGAGCTGAAATTCACTAAATCGAAATTTCATGTTTCATGTTCCATCCATACTTTTTCATCCTTCGACTCAAATACACTACTCGTACGTACACACACACATACGTTCACATGGTGAATTCAACTTCCACCCAAGGTGCCTTTACAATGTACCTCGACTACGAGCGATCGCATCAAGAGACAAAATGTATCAAATGGATAGAAGATTTAGACTCTTCCCATTTCGTATTCCACTTTTACTATATTACTTCTCTCTTATACTATATCCTCACACCTAGTCCTCCTAATAGTATCAAGTGGGAGAAGAGAGAGAGAGAGAGAGAGAGAAAAAAACCTTTTTTTCTTAAATATATAGTCTCACTTTTCTCTATTCTCATCCTACAATACAACTTAATACAATATATATATGTACACACTCTAGTCTACGAATAAGTTTAAAAAGTGAGAGAGAAAAAAAGTCAAGAAAAATGAGGACCAAGTACAAAGTCTTTCTATAATATGACTAGTCCAAAATTCAAGCATAAACCAACATTCTATCGTCATTATCGGTTCAAAGCAGACTTATTTTTGTGTTTTACCATGTCTGCTAACATGTACATAAGAAAAGAAAGAAGGTGGTGTCTTTTTTTTTCTCTAGACATATCCAATTTAAACTAAAGCTTAAGGTTAGCTTACGAATTGATGGACGTCGGGGTGAAAAAAAATGACAATATGGAACTCGCCACTGTAAGCCAGAGCTGCCAACAAAAACTGTCCGAAGTTTCAAAGCAATTATCCAAAAAATTCGTTGTTTCATCATCTATTTCAAATTGACGGAATTTTCTCCACACTTCGGGTGATAGCTCTCTCATCTCATCCTCGTCTATGGAATACCACTGTAATCATAAGGAGGAGAAAAAAAAACTTTTATTAGGCAATTTACAATGTATACACATCAACATTATACAATAATATCTATTATCTATCATAGCTATATATATACATATACATATATAGCTATATATATGGTCAAAAATCTTTTAACAATCTTTTTAAAAAAACCTGTTTGCTCTTGTAAAATAGCCACGTATCAAAATAAAATCATCATCAAAATGTACACAATATAACTATCATAGTATTTATCACGTATGAAATGTAGAACGAACAACAACAAAAAAAGAAAAACAATCGTAAGATTATTCTCCATCTTTTTTCATGTATAAAGTCTCCAAAGCATAAATTAGTAAAAAAAAAATATAAATGTCCTCAACTCTTATTAACAGTTTTGTACTTTACCTTTAAGCAATTTAATTTACCTATCAATAAAAAATTCAATAGAGTAACAACAACCTCTTATAATGTAGTGTAGACCCCACTAGTTTCTTATTATCATACTACACAACAAAAGCCACTAAAAAACATTTTATTTTTGTTTAGTTCTTCATCATTGATTTCAACTCATTCTCCTACACACAAAAAAAAGAGTCTCTGACAATGTTACGAGTATATGTTAGTACCACACAGAGTAAGTTGAGAAATAACTATTATAGCTTAAAGAGGACATTAAATTACTTAAAAGGAATTGAGAGCACAATTCCCTAAGAAAAAAAGGGAGGAGGGAGATTGTAGGTTGATTCTTTTTACATTAAAAGAAAAAAAAGGACATAACTATTAAAGTCACCAAATAAGATATAGTGATACATTAATCGAAAAAATACAATTTCAAAGAAATATTTTAGGAACCATAAAAACTTTTGATAGTAAATTAAAATGTCTCTCTATTTCTCTCTGTACAATTCCATGAACTCCATGAAATTATAGAATAACAGTATACGTAGGTAACTCTATAACAATAATTGTATACCTAGCCAATGTCTATTATATATAATAGACATTACTTAATTTATTTAAACGAGGAACCTCATCAATAATGCCCATGATTGGTAGACTTTTTGGTGCAGATACAATTAGAATCAGCAAATGAAAATTTTCTGTCATATACCCCAAATGTACAAAATAACCTCGGGGACCTCCCATTGTGGTGATGGAGCCACCAAAGTCTACGTCAATAGTCATAATTATCATTATGTGCTTTGCATTTGACTTTTCCCATTGAAAAACCAATGAAACAATTGTAAAAACTCATGTGTACATACTGTTTCCACTATTATTTTGTGGATAAAACCATGCACTACTTTATTTACAGCACTTTATAATAACATGAACTGCTCCCATCAACGACAACGACTTGTAGCACACACAAACACACACACAACAAAATGAAAAACCAAGGAACCATCATCAACAACAAATGTGCGTGTTTGTTGTTTCCCTAAAATTATTGTTCACATCGTTTCTAGCCATTTCCAGGTAACTGCAAGAAAGAGAGAGAGAGAGAGGGGTAGAAATTACGCATATGGAGGTATAACCAAACGAAAAGCTCATGCTCATGCACAGCCAACCACTTTCACAACTTACCACTGGGAATTAAACTGAATAAAAATTCACAACTAAACAGAGACACACAGAGACGGTTTTATTTTTTAAACAAATACAAAATAATATATTATATAAAGTACTATTTTCAACTTAATGTCTATGTCTATACAAAAGCAAGACAAAAAAAGAGAGAGAGAGAATTGTATGTACATAGTACATGTATAACGGTAAAAGCTGGGAGACTGTCTAATTACGACTATAAGAGAGGGCTATTACTTTATACCCCTCTCCCAGTCCCCCTAAAAAAATCAGTTATACTTTTTATTTCCCAAACATCCCTTCATTACATTTCAAAGGCCCAGCACCTGTGAATATAGAATGATACACATTTATCATTTCAGTTGTTGCCCGCCGTCGTCATCGTCCTTCACTTGCCGTCACCGAGTCTTTTCTCTCTTTCTAAACAAGTGGAGACAAAGACACGTTTGCCTTGTCAATTTTTCCTGTAATTATTTCAAAACGGAGACAAGAGACAATAGTCCTTGTACAAAAACATCAAGACAATGCTTGTAGCGACGACGACGAGGACGAGTGCATGAAATTGAACGACTGGCAGGTGAATTCAGGAGAGAATACACACAATACAACATACAATGAGATTGTGTATACTCATGGATGCAGCCACATTATATTCAAACATATTATCTTTTTCTCAAACCCTACTATACATCACGTAATATATAAATCAAATTATTTTCATATTATGTAATACTTTTCATGTTACATCTCTCTCTCTCTCTCTCTCATTACATCAAAACTTAAACCATTTATAGATGAAGAAAGAATACAGTTGGTGCTAATTATTGCTGGGGTAAGAGTAATAACAAGAGTGTCTGTCCGACTAGTCCTAACAAGTAGTAAAAAAAAGTATCTTAACAACTAACTCAACTCCCAAGAGTCGAGAGGGGCTATCCGTCCAGCATCGTCATAATGACGGAGAAATTAAAAACATTTTTTTTCTTCTCCTGCTCACAAACTCTCAGCCGACTGGATTGTCGTACCTATTACCTACCTAAGCATTATCCTTCCACAAGAGGATGAGAAAAATCTTCCAAAAAGATATTACGATGATGATGATCTCGTCTACGTTATATTTTTGTGTATATACTATATACACACTACACTACACATGTATGCATGGGCTATTGAAAGATGTGTTCTGGACTCTCACTACTTAAGATTTCTTACTTACACCTGTACCGTAATCATCCCTGAGGATGAAACATGCAAATGTATATTATGAGAGGAGAGAAGATAAGACGACTGGCCAAAGGCTATTATAAAGCCGTAACACACACAAAAAGTCTAATTGCACTTAAAAATAAAATTCAGGCTTAATAATTATACGGTCATGAAATCCAAGCTACAATACGTCATTCCCTTTTATTTTGACCTTCAAGATCCTCTCCACCAATAATTATACTCCCAAGCCCCGCATCAATTAAGTCTCTCAAATTAGCATATCAACATTAGCTCAATAATAAAAAACCCTGCTGCTCTGTTGTCTCAAACTTCTCATACTCATGATCTTTATATCCCACCATCAATCCTTTCTTGTTACTCCATTCATTTCATGTCTACCCTCTTTTTTCTTCTTCCCTGTACACAGAGATACTCCTCGTCCATAAATGGACCCTTGGGCTATCATCTTCTCTTGTCCTCCTTATCTTTATCTCACTCCTATACACATTACACCAACTTACAAAAAAATAGAAACCATTTACTTTTTTTGCATATAGCTATCCATATACACAAAATATATTATCTAATATATTTCTTTTTATTCCAATTCTGTGTCCTTTCAATCCATTACCATTGCTATGTGTAGGTATTTAATTTCAAACAGAAAAAAAAATCCTAAAAAAGTGTCCAAAAATACAAGTAACAATCTCACACACACAAAAAAAGAAACAAGGGGGAATTCACAAACAATTCGACAATAAAATTTGTAAATTTTCCAAAACCCTCCTACACTCTACAATATTTGAATAAAATTTAACAATGTAAATCTATAGTGAAATTGAATGAATTTAAGGTATTGCTAATAAATTTGATTACACAAGAGTGTACTATACTACAATAAAGATTCTTCTATATAAAGTAAAAAATAAAATTGTCTTATTTTTTTTATTGTACAGAGAGAAAAAAGAGATGGGGAGTGTTTACTTCAAACACACACACATATATGGTTTAGATAACAAATTCAAAATGGCGACAAAGTCGTAATTTGCAGAAGGAATTCAATATAAAAAGAAATACAAAGAGAAGAATCTAATAAATAAATTCGACACCCTAGAACAGTATGCCTTGGTTCTGTAAGTGACACATTGAAAGTGTTGGGCCTGTGGAAAGCTAATGCGCACATTTCTTGGCCGAAGTGTATCGTTTTCGATTTTGCATTCAGAGGCCACAAAGGTTACACATGAATACATCTGAAGAAAAATATACATGTACAATATAGATATTATAAAATAGAGACAGAGAGAGAGACGAGTTCTATTTTAGCAATGGCAAAGTATTCAACTATACATTTTAGACACATGTATTATATTGTATAATACCCCCACCATGAATGCTACATGTACATATGAATGAATGCTTGTCTCTTTTAGTTCTTTTAGTTTTTTCAAAGTGAAGCAGGGAAGAAGCGACAATATTCTTTCACTTTCATTCCAATCCATAAGAGTGTACATTCTTACTATGCAATGCTTTCATCCAATTTTCTTTTCTCTGATGTGACCTAACGGAACAATATTTCCTTGAAGGTAGAATCAGTGAAAATCTCTACCTCTATACAGTACATACCGTATACTTTTTATACATGTCTTGATACATGTGTCAGGTTCTATTATCTTAAAATATTATACATCTTTTTAGTGCTTTCTTCAACACACTCCACACAATATAACATGTAATGTAGTTATAGACTAGTTATGTTGGTAAAGCCTTGTACTTTCTTCTTCTTCTATATACCCCTTTCTATAAATATATCAGGGACATCAATGTGTCTGAGAGGTGATAACTTTGATCTTTGATTCATGTACCCAAAATTTGAATTTTGTTTGTCACCAGTGGACATTTTAGGTGACTCATGCAAAAACCAAAGACATGTACATTGTACACAAAACAACACTTGTAATATTAATTTATGTAAATGTGTATTCAAATTATTGTGATATAATGTCTTTGTATTAATTTGGTCTCTACAGGTAAATAACCAAAGAAAGCTCTGATGAGGTTGAAGGATGACTAAAATGATCTTCATCTTTCAAATTTATTTTAGTACCTTGAGAACCAATTAGAGACCAAACTAATAAGCTGTCTGACAGGTGTGTTGGGAACAAAGAAAGTCAAACTCAATATTCATTTATTCTGACCAGAATTTCACTAGCTTTTTCAACGAAACCAACTCCCCTCATACAAGTACACTTAAACCACAAATAAACAAAAGGTTTTCTCCGTCAAGTAAATTTAAAAAAACTTAGACCTTATGGAGAAGATGATGAAGACTCGATGGTTTTAAATTTACTCTACAAGAAAAACACTCTGTACATACATATTGTGAATTTACTGTACTGGTGGGGTAAATTTCTATGAATTTCTTACATACTTTTCTTCTTCACAAAACCGTGTCAGAAATGTATAAGATGCATTACATGCTCAAACTTGTGTATCCACACACACACATGTGTGTGTGTGTAGATTGGATAGTAGTATGTTTGGTGGAAAGTAGCGAATGAAATCATTAGATGCCCCGAAACCTAAATTGAAGTCGATGCCTACCGCCGGGACGGCTTCTTTCATATGATTGATTGATGCAAAGAAACCCAGAAAATTTCGCAAGGAGATCAATCACATAATCCTAGTATGTGAAACCTTGGCGCAAACACCTACCTATTGATTCATTTCATTCACAAAGTACCTTCTTACTTTTATTTTTTTTTTTTGGAAAAAATATTTTTAAACTCAAATCTCACTAAATCCTTGTTTCAAAGGATACCTAGAGTTTTTTTCTCTCTTCCTTTCCCTTCAATGTCTGTGAGAATTTTCATCGTCGTCGCGTCTGCAAGAATATAACCAAGACTCAACCAAATTCCATTCATAAAACCTTAATGCTGGATTTGAATAAGAAACCTCATCATAATATAATATCCGTAGACTCAGGCCATGCTTAACTATCTTGAGGGTTACGTAATGCAAAGAAAAGCGTTGGTGGTGGAGAAAAAAAAAAGAAGAAAAAGTTGCCCAGGCAGAGAGACTCTCTCTCTCCCCTTACATAAACTTGCTTTGCCTCCCTGCTTATTTTTTCCCGATTCCCAAACCGTCTTCACCCCTTTGCCGCAATACCTATCAAGAATAGGCAAGCTTAATTGATGGATTATCCTTCTAAATTGTACTTTATGTGAATCAAAGCCCGACTAAATGTATATCCCACTGCATACAATTTAGGCAAGGCTTATAGTACACCCCAACAGTAGGCCGTGAAGTGCAAGTAAGATGAAATCCAGGCACGAAAACATCAACTTGATTTCCCAACAATTTAAGAATCTGTAATAATAACTAACCTTTTCCCACTATTCTTTTTATACTCTCTCTCTTAAGAATAGTCTATATGTACATAGTACATATTATTATAGTGTGAGCATATTATTCCTCCCCTATACAACCACCCATGCAATATCATTAATACAGTTGCATGGAGATTTCCCCCCATTTTGTCTTTAAAGCTAGAGATTCTAGTCTCATTTATATAAATAATATGAAGATATGAGACATACCTTTTGAGAATATAAAAAAAGTTTTTTTTTCTCTCTCTAATTTTCAGAATTTGCAAAAAAATTTCAAAGCACGATATTCCACTCTCATTTTTATACTCATCAAACTCATCCTAATGAAACACATGGTTAGTTTTCTGGGTTTCTTATACCCCAAAAAATTTAATTTACTACAAATAGAAAAAATCCCCAAAAAAACAGTTCGATATAGCTAATGGAAATTGAAAAAAAAACTCCAGTCATATTACAGTAAAAAGATCCGTCTATATGTATAATGTCTCAAAAATATTTTAGTTCGTGTAGTAGATAATGTTGAAGTGAAAGAGAGGGGGAAAAGATACTAGAAGACTACCTATTTTTTTAATCAAATTTAATCACAAGAGGAATCCGTAGACAGGCTCTAATAACACATCTTCAACTAATGAAAAGTTTTGGTATAAAAAATGGCGTGAAGTAAAGCACTTTGGTCGCAGATTTAATCAAATCCAAGTCACAATTAATTAGTAAATCATTTCATAAATTAGGAAGATGAAGTGCCCCTGTCGTCACCCAAACATGTATAAAAAGCTCTCTCTCTCTCTTGAAATCGATAAAAGCGGTGTAAAGTCGACTAGTAAAAACACGCATATATGATACCTACCAAAGATAATATCCACCACTACTATGATAATATGATGATGATGATGCACAAAGACTTCCTGGTGGTAAAAGTAATAGAATGAGTATTTAGTAATAGGTATTATATTAACTTGCCCCCTCCTCGCGGAATTCTAACACAAGAGATTGAGTCTCTCTCTCTCTCTCTTTTGTGGATTAATGAAATGAAATTTCTTGGCTTGTATGGCGTTAATATTTAATGAATGACACACCCAAAAAGAGCCAATGGAATGGCTTCCTAATTTTTTTTAATCGCTCTCTCTCGGAAATGAGAATTGATAGAGGAACAAACCAGGGTTGATGAAAATGATGAGTTGTAGTCATGCTACCTATTTTTACACAGACACATGTGTACTATTTCCACTGTTTTTTTATATACTTGAATCAACTAACAATATTCATTACATTATGCATCAACCTAACTTACATACAAAAATCTTTAAGCAAAGTCTCTTTTGTATTTACACTGTCTCAAATTTAATAAAATAAACCCTTTTTCCTTGTATGTATCATTACTCTAAATACAAAGGAAATTAAATGTTCCAAACACGATTGTTCATTTACTACAGTGAATAATAGTCAAAAGAACACAAAATAATAGGAGCAGAATGTTTTTTTTTTTTAAAAAAAACTAACTTTGGTAAAATAGTTTTTATTCTTGTTCAACTTGTCAACTTTTGTACACGACAAAACATAGTCAATTTCAATTAATTGACATGATAACTAATAACACTTGATTAAACTTATAGTATATTTGTAGATTGAATGAAAAAGAGCTAGCAAAATAAATAATAAATGACTAAAATATTTATATTTTTCAATTGTTGATGATTGTTCTCCATCTCACCTGACTCTTGTCCATATTTTTGAGGTGTTGATCCTTGTACATTTTGTCGTAAACTTGTCTAGCCAGAGCACTCCTTGGTCGAAACATTTTTTCTTCACAATTTCAATTACAATTATCCTATCAAACCAAAAGAAAATTTAATAAAAGTAGAAAAAATAAAATATGTTGAAAAATTTCGCCGGGCGCAGTCAAATTTGGCTCGTAAGCCTTGGCAGGACTTAGCCTCTCTCTCCGTCCATCCATTAGTTTTCCCAAGTTTTTTTCCCTGTACATCTTTGAAGCGTTAACTATCGTTTATAAAGAGGATAGTTATTTAATGGAAAATATTGCAAGGGTGTAAAGTATAGAAGAGAGAGAGTCTATTCATTTTGATGCCAATAAAAGTAAGAGTGACTTGTATGTGTATTCAACGACAAGAGGAATATAAAGGGATGGTAAAGTAATGTTTGAAGAAGATAGTAAAGAAGAATAAAAAAAGAAGAAGCTTCACCTGACTGAGTGTCTTGAAACTGGGCAAAAAAGAAGAGTAACAAGGGATAGAATAAAAAAAAGTCGGAGCATATTATATGTATTTTACTTGAATAGAATAGGACATTGAGAATTCAACGCTCCAATGCGTCTTTCCGACAGACACGGCGGAAAAAAGAGGAAAATTTTGCAATTTTGGAAGTGAAAGCGGCCATGAACAAAAAAGGGTAATATGCTTTTGTACCCTCAAACATTATCTATACATTGGGGCCATAGATAACGACGCCGTTTCTTCCCTTGATTACACTGAAACACCTAAATAAATTCAACGCTTTCTTGAATTCACCTCATGTACTCTTTCTTCTTCATCTTTTTTCATATACTTTCCCTTCTTTTTAGTCAACAAGATAAATTCTTACTTTTCTTTTATATATGTATATGTACTCATATACATAAATACATGACAACTTTTTTTAGTTTGAAATAACAATGCCCACACTGATTATTCTGTCATGTAAAGTCATTTTCTTGGAAATTTTAGAATTATTACACATCTCAAAAAAATGACTCTTCATTACCCTTTGAAAAATCTCTTGCTAAAAAAGAAAAATAATGTAGTAATATCAACTAAAAAACACACATTATAGAATGTCATTTGTTCTTTTTTTACATTGATATTTGTGTAATACTGGAATTTAATACATTTATTTAATTCCACTCACGTGGCCGTACCACACATTGTAATGGTAGAAATGGGGGTGGTGAGTAATATTAGTGTCATGTCACTCCCATTAAATAAAAAGGGAAGAAATGAGTCCAAGTCACATTTGACTTTGGTTTTATAAGGAGTCATTTCTTTCTCTTGACTTGTTTTCAGAAAAATTATTTTTTTCCACTCAAACACACACGCTCCTCTGACTTTCTACTAATTTGATATCCATGTGAAAAGCCATATTTAGACTTTGGAGGAGCGTCGCCTCCATCTCATTATTTCTTTTTTTTTTGCACAAACTATAACATTATATATATGTATAATATTTAAGTATTGATTCTAAAAAAAATGTTTCATCATGAAATCGCCCTTCTTTCACTTCTCTCTCTCTCTCTGTGTTATGTAGTATATGTACAATAATCTGATTTTGAAATGAAAACGGAGACTCATAATTATTAAGTAGACAAGACTATATAAGGACATTAGGACATGTATATATATACTTATTATAAATATAATGTTTATATGCCAAAATCTTCTTCTTGTTCGTTGTCATCTTCTTTCTTGTGTACATTACTTTTCTCCTGTGGATATTTAATCTGGTGGGGAAATCACGCTCAATGATTCCTCAAGAAAAAGCATCCTAGGACTATTATTAATGGTTGTGGTGTACACATTGAAAAAACCTAATGAGACCGACTGGGAGTCTACAAAACAGAGAGAGAGAGAGAGAGAGAGAGAGAGAGTCCTATTAAGAGAAGTAAAAATAATAAAAACAGACGTATTTGATAACTAGACATATCTTAAACCATAAGGAAAAACTGTCTACTATTATACACACACACACACAACTTGTTCCTCATTTGCTCCTACAACAGTAGCCTCATTATTATTATTTTGTGTGGTTTGTGCACTGACGAACTTGAGCCTGTGAATAAGTAAACCTAATCACTAAAAAAAAGTTTTTCACTTGTCTCTTTTACATCGTCATCATGAGTTCGTATTATCTACCTTCCGTCTCTCTCTCTCTCTCTAGTCTCCAGTCATAGAGAGAGAGAGAGAGAGATTCCCCTTTTTTCCATAATTTACATTCTATACTCTCAAATGGAGTCTGTACATATATAATATAGAGATATACTTGGTAGACAAAAAAAAAGTTATCGTCGACGACAAAAATGATGACGATGAATCTACTTTCATATACATCCATAGCATGTCACCCCCTCTTTCTCTGTGTGTATTTTCTTATATGTACAGTCTCTCCTGTGTAGTGTACAAACTCATACACAAAAGGGACGAGCTCATTTCTTTTCCTAATTAAATTTTTCCTACCATGTAGTTAAAAAACTTTGATGTACATCAGTACAGGACTAGAAGACTAGGAGACTCAATGAATGAGAGAGAGAGAGAGAGAGAATGGAATGACGTCGTCAATTGAAAAAAAAAAGAATTTGGATATGTCTCCCTTGAAAATTTTCCATGTCCTCAGTCCAGGACTATAAAGTGACATATAAGTATTTGTAGGTGAAGGAGAATAAAATAGGAATTGGAGAAGAAGAAAAGAGAGAGAGAGAGAGAGAGAGTATGTAGCCACACACGATAATAATAATAGACTCGGCACTCACTATTTGCGTTTGGGGCGAAAGAGAGTTTGTTAAAAGGAAAGAGACAGAGAAAAGAGACGAAGAAGATTCTAGAGCAATGCAAACTTGCACTCTCTCTTTAGTATGTACGAGAGTTTTGACTATCACAAACTCGTCTTCTCTCTCTCTCTTTGGTGCTGTCGAATAGTCGTCGATGATATCCTGAGGACCGACGACCGACGGTTTAAAGTAAAGGCTTGAAGGAAGAACTGAGCAGTATCACACTCAGCCCCTGAGAAAAAATGGATCGTGGAAATGTGATGCAAATTGAGAATCGGGTTCTGTCTTCTAGGGTTTTTACTCTTCTTCTTCTCTCTCTCTCTCTCTCTCTCTCTCTTCTTTTTCTCCCGGAATAATATTGAAATGCTTTTGTGAAGGAAATTTTTTTCATCAAGTGAATTCTCTCGACTAGCTGACTCTCTCAAAGTCACTAGAACAGACTATCAAATACACCATTCGCTTCAACTATTCCCTATCTACATATACAGGTACTTTTTATTCTTCTTTCTTTTTTTTCTCTTTCTCTCTCTCCCTTCCTTTCCTTTTCTTATCCCATCCCTTGCCAATGCCAACCAACCTTTCTACCTCTATTCATCTTGTGAGACTCCAGTGTACATGATATTATGGGTAAACACAGTCTTTCTTCTTCTGTCTTTTCTCATTCCAAGTTCAGAGTCGTTATACACAATGAGAGAGAGAGAGAGAGTATGTAGGACTAAAAACACGGGGAATCAGGAAAACGCAATTTTGAATGTCTTTTACTAGATTACTGCAATAGGTTATGTTTTTTTTTCTTGTATACATTGTACAAATGTACCATGTACATGGGGAAAAAGTGTATAGAAAAAAAACATGACTACAGATATAACATTCAACAAACTATAGGCTATGGCTATAGCTATGTATAAGATAGTCGTGCAATATTCCAACGAGTTGTTCTTTAGGGAATAAGAAATATATATGGACTTATATATACATACACCGGCTGACTTGAGATTGCAAGACAAACATGAAGCTCTGAAAACAAAATCAATCAATTAAAGACGGGGGCTTTTCATTCTTGACTGTCTCTGTTGATTAGTTGAGCAAACTTGACTTTGATTTTCTTCCAAGATTCAACTACTCAACTTATACAATACCACTGACTACTCCTATAACTCATTTCCATGACCACAAAGTTTTTTTTCTCCTTCCTCTTTTCTTCTTTATTGTGTAGACACACACACACACACACATGTACGTACGAGTACCTTACATGTATTTTAAAATAACAAGAGAAATAAAGGAACACGACAACTCCTCCCTTTTTTTATTCTTTTTTTTTTTAAAAAAGTTTTCTTCTTCTTCTTATTTCAAAGATTCTCTTTGGCTCAGAATTCTTGAGAGAATGCAAAGAGAGAGTGGTTCTTCATGTACATGGAGCCTATCATCTGTACTGTCAGTCTGCCAACAAAACTGATAAATTCATTATTTAATGCAAGTGTATTAAAAACTCAAGGTATATTATTTCTTTGCCATCAAGTGTCTATGTTAATGTCCTATAAAGTTTTTTTAAGAGAGAGAGAGAGAGACACCCTATTGAGAGATTTAATAGTAGAGTGGAGGATCATGAAATGAAAAAAAATATGGATATTCTTTTTTTTTCAATCAGCTCATCATCATTACATTTTTATATGCATAATATAATAATAAGTAGATTGATTTGTAAATAAATTATTCCAACATGTCAAGCATGGCAAATTCTATCAGGAATAGATTAAACTTGTATAGATAGCGGCACGACTTTTTCTTTTTTTATTCCTTCACATCTACGTACTCACTCCTCCATTTTTTTCATATTAAACGTACTGACTACTAACGTATACAACTTCATCTCCATTTTTTAGTATGTACATTGTACAAGTATAGTTTCTTTATACATTGTGTACATGTATAAAATTATAGATGAGAAGCAAGGTAAATATTAATTTTAAATGATCTTTTCTTTTTTGTTTTATTTATTCTTGAGACAATATTTAAAAAATCATAGGCTACACGTTTAAAAATAATTTAACAAGTTATTTAAAAATGAAAAAATGACTCTATTATTTCATAGTCAATTTTTTTCTACACAAATTATTCCTTTTGTTGTAAATTGTAAAGTACGGCGTACAGGCTACAGAGAGAGAGAGAAGATGAAATTAAACGAACTGTTGTACTGATATATGACTGACTGATTCTGACAACACACTCAATGTCAAGTATTGGAAGGTCTATCCCATGGATTTAGAGAAGAAGAAAAAAAAGAATTGAATATTTCACATAACAAACTTGTATGTACATGTAATATAACAAGTGTGTCTACATTAAATAAAGTTTTTCCATTAAAATCTTAAATGGACTCGATCGGAATCAAACGGATCAGGAGAGAGAGAGAGAGAGTAAAAAATTTCTGTCCCAGTAATTTTAATGGTATGGAATGGTGTAAGGCAACATTAGCCTTACCATAATCTAGAATGATGGGGAAGGTTAGGTGGCTTTTTTCACTAAGTGTGTGTAGTCTAGTGAAATGTGATGGAGCCGAAGGGTTAAGGGTAAAGAGAGAGACAGACGCATCTTTTCCTTGTCGCTAAATATAAATATACACTTTTTGCATCACCAACAACAGAGCCTTTTCCTCTACTTATAATATATTTTTTCCCCTATTATATTTATTCCTATTGGTATATACGTACACATACATATGTACATGTCTATATAACAAATCTTCTTTTCAATACTCCTATCTCTTCTCTACATGGGATTTTGTCCTGGCATTGCACTTTCTCCCTCTGATCAAGAAATGGACGAATTCCCAATACACATTTGAAGTAAAACTCTGATGCATTAGCGGAAAATATGTAGAGCCTCCTTCACTCCATGTAGAAAAAAGAGAGACTGAGTGTGTATGTGTCTCTCGCCTTACTCTTTTTTTTGAAAAAATAAAAAGTAAAAAAAAAGTTTTATATGGGGGAAAGTTTGGAATGTACAATTTCACCATTTCTTTCAAATAGAAAGCTATGGAGAGAGAGAGAGACAGAGGACAACCCTAATATCCCTCTCGGTAAAAATTTAAATTGTTTGAGGGAAAAAAGGGAAAAGAACATGTATCTCTCTATTGGGCTTTCTTTTCTTTTTTTTGGGTGAGTTTTTTTTGGGGGGGCGGAAATCAAATGGAGCTATACGATGTAGTCGTCCAAATCGAAATCCGGAGCACTTGTTCCTGTCTTGTAATCGTCCCTGTACGAAAAAAGAAGATCCCATGAAATTACTTGGCAGCTTCCAACGATTAATCTCTTTAAAAAATTTTACCTTTATTTCATGTCCACTTAATAGAGGTAGCCCATTTATTTTTTTTATCAATAAAAAAAATTAATATTTATTCAAAATCATGTAATAAATAAAATCATCACAATTAAAATAATTCTTGATGATGTCATTCATGTAATTTTTTATGATAATATCATCCATATATTATTAAAATGTACATATAATGTACAAATAAAATAGAATGAAAGAAATTACTTGTGAAGCTGAATCTTGTGACTAGAAAAAAAAGTGCTGGATAGACTAAAATTGTACAGATTGTACATTATAAATAAGACAGTTTTCTCCTCTATTTTTTTTACTTTAGTCAGCTTTCTCTCTCTCTCTCTTAGCAACGGAAGGAAGGTAAGGTCCTCTTTTTTTGCCATCCATAGAGGAATAAAGACCTTTTCTCTTGATTTCCATATTCCATTCCATTCCCAACATCTAAAGGTCCCATTGGTAATGCATGGAGAGAGAGAGAGAGAGAGAGAGTACGCACATTTATTTTATAATAAAATCTAGTTTGTAAGTGTATGACTGCCAACAAGAGGATAGGGAGGGGGAGTAGGAGTGCTACGTATACAGTACACCATATAAAAATTGATATAAAGAAAGAGTTTGTGTGTGTGTGTTGGATAATGTATGTAGTGGAAAGATATTAGAGTATTAGAGTGGTTGCATGTAAATATGTCGCTACATAAAGTAGCAAATGATGATAGTGCTGACTATGCAAGCTCAAACAACCACAAATAGAGAAGAAAGAATAAAGAGAGAGAGAGAGAAAGGTGGGCTATAATATTATACTTGCATTTTCATGGCCTTTTAAAGATGGTAAGTATGTGTAGGTGTACACATATCTTTACTCTATGAATGTATCTACGTACACATTCATGTAAGGATCAGACAGCGAGCCAAGTCAGACTTGTAGATCGAGTCATGATGGCCATATAATTCCTATATATTCGTTTGCGAGTGTTGAGAGAGAGGGTGGGTACTATTATAGGGAGAAAATGTTCATGCAGAGTTCACAACGATTGAGACCGACGACTCTCTCTCTTCTTTCTTTCTTTTTTCTCTGTGAGCATGGATTCGGATCGTCTTCGTTGTCTGATGTGAGAAGATCGTCGACTCCCAAAAAAAAGGTTCAATCTGATATTTCCTTATTCCGAGAGGAACCAATCGCACTCCCATACTATGAATTTATTTTATCTCAACGTTGCCTTTCTCTTTCTCTCTCACCCTCTCTTACTCTACATTCAAGAAGGGTCATTTGGTTCCCTTCCTATCTTCAACAATGTACATTTATGTAATGCGCCAAACATGCCTTTAAAAAGACAGGTGCCCATTTTTTTCCTTACTTCTCTATTTCTTCCCTTCTCATCCTCCTTTCTTCTTCTTCTTCTTCCTCCACCTCCTCTTCCCTTTTTTTGGGGAGAGTTAGGGAAAATCAACGGAGGATTTGCCGTTAAGCTCCTGCTGCATAGCATGTTATTATCATAGTAGTGAGCATACATGAATAATGCAAATACTTTACTTAAATTTTTACCAACATTATCACAAGAGGATGAACGTCATGTGTTCACTATCTGTATAGATACCCTACATACTTGGAGTACTAACTCAACTCACAGTCAAAATATTATACCCATTACAGATATACATACATCCGAATAGAATATATAGACAAGTGTGCAAAATTCTTTATGATACAACGGAGAAAGCAAAAAAATAGACGACATGCTCTCCATCATGAATGTATATATAAGTACGTATCTCCAAGTATACAAGTATAAACATGACGGTGAAAGTGCGTGCTGTGGGTTAGAGTATATGAAGCGTCAAAATTTAGATTACATAGACTCATGTATCTCCCTACTAGTAAATATATATATATATATATGTTCCTTTTAGATTTCAAATCAGGTCGTGTATTGGTTTCTTTAGAAGTTGGAATCGAACCCTCTCTGTATACAGATATAAATATGTACATGAAGATGAACAAGAAGAGCGGTATTGACATGATATAAACTTATTCTTACGTAAAGTTAACTTACATGAGAGAGAGAGGAGAGAGAGACTAAGATAGTGTATATGGCATGGCATCTATTTTATATGTACTAAGCAGAAAACATGATTCATAATATGAGAAGACCGAAGAACTTTGCTTTCGACGGAGAAATAAAAAAAACGACTTGAAAAAAATAAATTGTGGAGTCAAATCATAGTTTGCTGTTATGCAAGTTGGATGCTACAGAGAGAGAGAGAGAGAGGTTTGCCTTCAAATCAAAAACAGTAGATTCTATTTACAGGGTGTTTAAAAAAAATTTCACGGATTTCATCAAGTAAAATTTTATTTTGATTTATATTTTATATATTTTTCCCTTCTCAAATGATTTGGCTTACCCTATAAGTATTAACATGCCAAACTAATGCTTTTTTCCTCATTTCTCTCTCTCTCTCTGTATCTGGGAGCCACATCCAGATCAGAGACAGAAAGTGAGTGAGAGTTATGCTAGAGTAATATATGGGACTAGGAGGGTTGTTGAAGCTGTGAGTCTTCAGTTCTGGATAAACATGGGTATCATGAGTTAAAGACAGACCTCTAGAATTCAAAGATTCGATGAGAGAATGCATATGTGATTGAAGTTGAAGAAGTTGAAACCTTTTTGGGAAATTGGATCTCACAACTCTGGATGCATGATATTAAACAAACAAACCTTTCAATAGTTTTTTGACATCTTTCATGCTCCTTCTTCTCCTTCTTCTACCTCTCCCCTCCTTTCTCTGTGCTGTTTGTGCATGCAGGAAATTTTCGAGATTCTTGCCAATTCCTTTTAAATCTCCTCAGTCCAAACTCCCACGTTTTTTCTCTCTCTCTCTCTTTCTCTCTACTGTACAGGGTAAAGGATATACCTGAAAATAAAGGAAAAATTTTTTTAAGAAAAGAAGAAGGGGTCATATATCTACACTCCTCTGTGAATCTGTTTATATATATATATATAATATAATATATTCACAGGACAGGATAAACTGTTCTCGATAACAGAGATAACATAATATATTTCTTGTTCAGTATTACTTTTTTTTTGTGACTCAATAACTGAAAGTACATTTTTAAAATTAGAATTGTTTATCTTTGATGTTTCCTCTTTTGTATCACATTCTTTATCTTGTTCCAATTTACAATACAATACTGAGGGGGGATACACTTTGTACGAGTATCATTTTTTTATGAAATAATATTTTCGACAATAATTTCGTCATACCCTACCTTATGTACATTACACATGTAGCAGTAGTACAGGTATTTCTAAAGAAAAAGTAAAAGAATATGTGTAGACATATTACAAACAGTCAAAAAAAAATGTAATCGAAATCACAATTTTTATCAAGACTTGTATCTCTCTCTCTCTCCCTGTAATTGGTAGATTTGAGAGAAACAAGTATTACATTACAAAAATTAAATAAAAAGAAGATTCAAGAATCATATCTCAAAAAGATTTTTTTTTCTCTAGTAGTATCTGTATCACTAGAAAAAAAACTACACATGCAATATTTTTTCTATTGGTTAACAGAAACAATAATCTCACATCGTCATCATCCTGCCTCATTTTTCCGCTTGAATTCGGGGCAACAGAGAGAGAGAGAGGAAAAAAAAGAATAATTATTACAGATACTACAATATTATTTCAAGTTAAAGATAGAGAGAGAGAAAAATTATATATAAAGATTGGAAATGGTGGCTATGATTGCTCAAGTCTAACTTGCAACTAATTGCTATTATTACAGCACGTCAATAAAATATATTCCTTTTTTTTAACAAAAGGTTTTTTTTCTTGTATCTTTGCGTGTATCTACAAGAGAGCCTACATGTGGTCTTACACGAAGTAACAACAGGAATAACATTTATGGGTAAGAAGTATATAAATAAAACAACATCCGTTTCTCCTTTTTTTTCTCAACACAACACAAAACAAAACTTACAACATAAGAGATAAAAAGAACCCCCCGAAAAAAAGACATGCATATCTGTTAAAGATGGTAAAAACTTAACTTGTAGGCACGCATATATTTCAAACGAAATGAGTTTCTAATGCTTTACTCTCATTAGCACCGGTACAATAATACGCCTTGTCTAGCCCGTTCTACAGGTCATCATCATTATGACAAACACCGTTCCCTCGTCATAATTATAAAAGGTACTTAGTACTTACCTTATGCCTACGAATGTTAAACCAAAAAAAAAAACAAGAATTCTTCCTCCCTCTTTCTTCCTTTAGTAATAATCATACAGTCCTCTCTATTATCAATCCTATCTGTGTATTATCATGGGGTCCCTCTCTTTTTTTTCTCAAGTTGAGCGTCTGGTCAAAATCAAAATACATTTTCCAGCTCTTAACTTCTCTCAAAACAAAACATTCTCATCCCATTTCCTAAATTACTAAAAACAGTACTCAACGATTATTTTTCTACAGACAAGTGTCCAGCTTTGACTATCTAATAATTGCAGACTTTTTAAATAAAAATTTCTTTTGTTACATTAAATATCAACAATAAAATTAAAAAACTATTTTATTTCTTGTCTGTAGTCTGTGTCTAGATAAAAAAACAATTTTAAAATATAGACAAATTCTAATCAACTTTTTTTTTGATCTTCTAAAACCAATTGTGATCTTCATCTCAAAAAAAACTATTTACATGGACATGGTCATTTGAAATAAATTGGAGTAAGAGTAAAACAAAAAGAAAAAATGTTGGGCAAGTTTTTTTCCCTCTCTCTCTCTTTCGATATTATTAATCTGCGTGCACTATTGTCGTGTAAAACATATAAAAATTGAGATTTAACAACAAATTTCGAGCATATAATACACAACACTAGTACAACAACAAGAGAGAGAGAGAGACATGGCACACATGGCATATAGTGAATTATTTGAATCACATGGAACAAGAAGAAGAAGAGGGAGAGAGGGAATGAGTGTGTGGTGAACATGCAAGGAATTCTTGGGAAGGAAACACGATCGAGAGAGGGAATCAAAATTGTATATGTGGCCTGCAGGTCCCTGAGCTGGCTGGCTCCAGTCCCTATTATTCGTAATTATCTCTTACTCATGCTTGTAATTAGGCGAGAGAATAAAAAATGCCTTTTCCTACACAATGCTGAGGTTACAAACCAGCGATTAAATTGTATATAACGTAATTAAAGTCTCTTAATGTTTGGTAAACTATCCTCTCCGTCGCCAGCAGATATACGAATATACTACACGTATCAGCCTATGAGTCTGTGTCGGTCGACTATCATTTTGAATTGTTTAATTGAACTCAACTCTCTCTCTCTCATCCCCATAGTCTCTCTCTGTCTTTTTCTATGGGATGTACATACTCTCTGTGGGCTGGTTGAACTTGGCTTTTTCAGACTTGTTCCCTCATCTTTGCAATTCAAGTGTAATTTTCTTTCCTCTCCTCCATCTTCACTTTTTCCCTTGATTACGGCTCTTATAACGACTAATTATTGTTAGTAATAATATTTCCCACTATCAAAAAATCCTTCCTCTCCCAATTTTTTTTAATCCCTCCTTTGTCTTTGCTCTCAGAAAGAATCTTTTTTTTTCTCTCTCTCTCTTTCTTGGTTGTTCTGGTGCTACTGTTGTAAAGCCCTCCTAATATTCATGATGATGACCATGAAGAAAAACCCTCATGAAAAATTTTGATCATATTTGAAATATTTAGTACATTATTTTAATAATGTACTTTTTTGTGCTACAATTTTTTTTTCTTCCTTATGTTGAGAATTAAACACTGTTTTAAAAATTAAGATAAATGGAAATTTAAATGTAAAAAAGAATGTTATTTACTAACAAACAATAAATTAATAGACTTGTAATGTAAATTTTTTGGGGGTGAATTTGATTTATTGTCCATTTAAATCATGTGAAAAATATTTCATGGAAAAAAAAAATTTTTCTTCTTTTTTACATTATAGTTAATACCTGTCTAGAAGAATTAAATAGATAATTGTTTTTCTTTTACGAATTTCTCGGCTACATAAACTTACATGTGTTGTGAGGACTACAGATAATACTAAAAGGTTTTTGTGTGTATGAAAAGTAGAGGAAACTTTTTTTTTCTTAAAAAGGTGTCTACACTAGTTTACATGTTGGAGGAACCCCCTTCTTGTTAGTTTATGACTACTTTTTGAAATGACTATCAAGTTTTGTATAATATCCCATGAATATATATATTAAAATTTAATATTATATATATGGACACGAGTAAAACTTTACAAGACAAGTTTATGGTCTCGGAAATTCATCATAAAATTAGACTCAACACTACAATTATAGACAACAACTACATGTTTTTTTTTGTTAGAATGTGTAGTTTTACATACAAAATATTTTTGCAACTTTTCCAAACTCTCTCTCTCTCTCTCTCTTGTACATTAAAACGAGTAACCATGTTCTATCTGTGTAGTACAGATGATTTTGTACCTCTTTTTTGACTCTTGTATTGTTCTACAAGTACATACAACTGCCCTACCCCAAGGTTACATAATGAACAGGTATGTATATATATTTAAGTTGTATAATTCTGTTTAAAATGGAAAGGGTTATGTTTTAAAATCATTCAAATTGCTGCCATGTGCCAAAATACCACCAACAGATATTTTTCTGAAAGAGAGAGAGAGAGTAAATTTTACAATGGAAATGGCAGAAAATTAGCAAGTAATGAAAAAAAATTAAATAAAAGTTTTAAAACCTGTTGAAAAACATGGTGGGATATTATCATTATTAAAAAACCATTAAGATGAACAAGATAATCATGTTTACCCTTCCGACCATGAAGTCCACTCTAGTTTAAAAATGAAGACGGTGAAGTGCAGCATGACCTCTTGCATTATCGCATCATCTTTTTTTATACACTTTTATTTTTACAGATATAACACCAAATATATATATGCTCTTTGAGCCATATCTTTTTTCTTATAAGGAACGACTTTTAGTCTCTTTGCAAAATGCAATAAAAGTTGCATTGCGGGTTGTGGCCATGTACGGCGGTTTTTTCTCCCCCTCCTTTTTTCAAGAAAATAAAGCATGCTCCATGTAAAGACAACTCAAGGTGTCAAATAAAGTTTGAAAAGAATTGTATAACAAATTATGACTGTTTTTTTATTTTAAATATAGAAAGGAGTCAACTTTCTCATAATTTTAATGTTATGTAATGTAATCCCTGTGGCAGTACAATTTTTTTTTTAAAAAAATGTAGCCTACAGCACAGAGATTAAAATGAATTCAACTGTCATTTTAAAACTAAAAATTTGTGTACAACAAAATGTTAATATCTCAAAAGAAAAAGATACAGATACTCATCATGGCAAATGAGTAGGTTGATGATTCTCTTTGAGTCAAGGAAAAAAACAAAAGGTTAAAAAAAATGGTGGACCCCTCCTCCTACGATCGTCTTAGAAAAGTAGGAACTGTTTTAACTTATCTTACTTAACTACGTAATCTGTACTTAAAAAACGATTAATGTTTTCACTCTCTCATGTACATGTTTATTCTTACCCAGAATATTATTACAGGAGAGTGTAGACTTAGACTCCTTCCAGGCTCTCGTCTGTCCAAAACTATCTTCATTTTTTTGAGTTGATTGTTAAGTCATCATTAAGAACCAAAAGTTTTTTTTAGTTCCTTTGGTTTGACTCTTGAAAAAATCTAAATTATGTCTGTAGTCTGTCTTGTTAAATGAAGGACCCTACCTATGGAAGGATGGCTTACAAAAAAATTGAAAAAATGATACATGTGTTATAACAAAGAATAGAAAAATGAATATAAAATTGACTTTATCTAATATCATCTAGATAGAGTGTCAAGTTGTATTCATTAAAAAATTTCTCTTGTTCATTTTGGACATATTGGGGGTATAGTAAAATAGTACTAAAAATGAAGAGAGGGGGGATGGCTACTACAGATACAGATCTGTACAAATTTGTTCATTTATGGTCTGCATTAATAATTCCACGTCTCTCTCTCAGCCACACGCACATGATTGTATTGTCTTGTAAAAAATTAATTTTATTATGAGTAAATGTGTTGTATAATTTGTACAAAAATTCAATTGTTCCTCTCTCACCCTCCTCCCCCTTCCCTTTTACAAATATTTTATACATATACAGGTATACCTCCACTAATTCTCCACGTGCTCAAATAAAAAAAAACTAGAATACAGATAAGCTCACCTTCCCTCATGTGTTAGAACATACAAGAGTACAACTCTATTATTTATTGTTGTTAAAAAAATGTATATTATTATTTGTGAGCAACAAGTGAAATATTTTTTGATATATAAAACTTGTATAATATTATATGGGTTGAGTAATAATAAGAAGAGTACAAAAAAAAATTATTATATATCTCATTAATGCATCAAGCTCCACGCTTTACTATAATCACTAAACATTCCAATACTTTTCAAGTCTAAGTCTCCATTTACGGTGCGAACAAGTTAGAAACACAAGCGGCAGGTTGACTCTTGTTGGATTTGATATGATTATTATGAGTCTCTTTCTATAGAAGAGAGAGAGAGCTATTTATGATGTACGAATAATATTTAGTTGGATTAGCATCATATGGGATATGGGCATATGAAAAGGATTGAATTGAAAATGGTTATTTTTTTTGAGTTGAGTGAAATGCACCCTACTGATTATGTACAATTTTAATCAGAACACGTAGCAGATAGTTATCGCTCTAAATCAACATGTACATGAAAAAGTGTGTGTGCACACCTTGTTACGAGAAACAAGATTGTTGAGAATTTTCTAAGGTGTAAAAGTTATTTACTGGAGAGAGGAGGATATACTCGACTACACATACCACCCCACACATAATCAACTCTTTTTTTTAAAAATAATAAACTAAAAAAGTCAATTGTATAAATAGGTTTCAGCTAATCATTTTAACAAGGTTCCATTAAGATTTATTCTCCTTGTTTTCTCTCTCTCGCTTGGTTAGCCAAAAACTGCCAACTGCCAGTTTGTCTACCAAATTCGGCAGAGTACATGAATGTGAGTGTCATAAACATGCAAGTAAGTGTACATCTTCATTTAATAGTCAACTTGAATACTTGACACCTGTTTTTTTAATCTACATCTATACAAATACTAAACTCTTTAGTATGCAAAATCATATTCTAATTTTGTTCACAATGGTGGTCTCATGCTATATACAAATTAGGCATGTTTTTCTTAATATTTCCTCCATTTTATTAAACAGCCACAAATCCACAATACTAGTAGTAAAAATAAAAAATGATTCATTTTAAAAAAGAAAATGTAATTTAAAATAAAAAAATAAATACTTTATGAGTATATCTCTACAATAATAAAAAAACAAAAAAAAATGTGAACAACAAGAGAGAGAGAAAAATATATAAAAAAGAATTTGCAAACATGATACAATCTTGAATATTTAATATTGTGTATAAAAAAATATCCATAAAAATAGGGAGCAAATATAAGAGTTAATGTTTTTGTATGTGTTATAAAGTATGTATTTTTTTTGTCAAAAGAAGCAGAGAGAGAAAAAAAACATGGTAGAGAGACTTAACATGGATAAAGAATAATAAGAAGTAGAGAGTGGGTTCACTTTTCATTTGTTACTTATGTCTTGTTGTTGGCTTTAGGTCAGGCTTTAGGTCTGTCTTCCTTTTGGGAAGCCTCTTTTGACATACAGGCCATACATTTTCTCTCTCTCTCTCTCTCTCTCTCTCTCTCTCTCTCTCTCTCTCTCTCTACAAGTATCAAAATTATTATAGACGATGTGCTATTGCATCAAGTCAAGTATTGATCCTCTGATTAGTTATATGAGTCTGACAGAGTGCTTTGTGTGTGTGTAAGTCACAGACTCTCTTTATTGTAGCTTTTTTTCCTTGTAACTTGTGTAGTTATATGATATGATGAAGTTTAGAGGCGTTTTATCGATACTTTTATATCAACTTAGTACTACATTAGCTCCTATTTTTTCATCTCTCTCTCTCCTATAAAGAGACATCAAACTCCTTGTGAGTATACCTGAAGAAAAAAAAATGTCTTGAGAACAACAACCTTAGTTCTCCAATAGAAATTGAGAGATAGAAATTGTTTAGAGGCATGTATATGGGACAGATAATAGTATATATGAAAAAAAGTATAAGAGAAAGAATAGTAAATGCATAAGATGGATAGAGAGAGACTAAAGAAGACACATCTTGTGGAAAAAGAAAATATTATTCTATACGTCTTAACTTAATTTCCTTCACTCGGCTCAATTTCAATAACTCGGGGCGAGACTGTCCAATTTGTTCGTTCATATGACATATATAATATAATGTGAAGTTGTCAAGTAGAGAGGAGTACACGGCAGTCCCAACCTCAAGTCACTATAATAGAATCCTATCCTCAACAAGAGAGAGAGAGAGAGAGAACCTATGAAAATACGGAAGGAAGGAAATCGACTCCATTTGTACTATCTACTGTGTCTAAACTATAGGGAGACGACGTAATGGAACCGACACAAGTTTTAAAGGACAGCCACCCGGTTTTTTATTCTTCTTTTTCTTCTTTTGGCTCTTCTTGTGTAGAATAAAAAAAGAAGCTAGACGCCGACGTAGACCTTCTGCTCTCCTTCAAATAAAATTCAAATGCAAATTAGACTCTGGGTAAAGTAGTGTATACAGATATAGCACAACTTTCTCTCTCTCTCTCTTGTACAGATACAGACAAGCAAATGTAAGGAAATAAAAGCAAGAGGTTCAAAATTACATACATATACTGTACTATGGTATGGATGTGTACTAGAAACGACAAAACAACAAGGAAAATGGCATTTCAAATAGGATTTTAGAGTTAGGAACTTAGAATTGTCAAGAAAATGTTTTTTTCAAGAAGCAACAACAGGAGCATATCGTACAAATTGGCAAGTCCAAAAAAAAACATACAACGACCCTCTCTCTCTCTCTCTTGTGTAGATTTTACCTACAAGAGAAAAAAAAACTTAACCACCTCACGAAAAACCCAGTGACTAAATATTATTTTGGAGTTTTACACCATGTCAACACGAACAAAAGTGACAATTTATTTTTTCAATGTATTTAATTTTACTTCAAATCATTGGCTCTTGACTACCTCTACTTTTTATACAGCACAGCATCTACATTTTATTTACTCTTGGAAACTATGTCTATCACCATCTTTTACAAGTGTAGTCGGTAGGTAGTCCATGTATGTAGTTATGTTGTTTTTTTTGCATAGCATCAATTTTGAAAACGACCATTTCTCGACTCAATTTACGCCTCCTCTTCAATTTTTTTTCTTCTTGTTCCTTTAGTTTAAAAAAAAGGTAGTCACTGCCTTTGCCTTATTATTATATTATATACTTGCTTTGTAGAAAGGATTCACCGCCGGCCGTTTTTTTCTTCTCTCTCGATTTATAAACGAAGCGATCAATATGCTAACAACTATTACATACTCTCGTCTGTATATATAAATGGAGTGCTTTTTTTACATAAAGAATTTTGCAAAAAAAAGAATCCAGACTTGTTTCCCCATTTCCCTATAAAGACTTTTTACTTAACAATCCTTCCTCAAAACTGTGTGTTTGTGTGTGTGTGCCTACCTACCTCATAACTATACACCTTTAAATGTGAATATTGTTTAAAAAAACTCGACATGTTTTATACACAAAGAAATTATTAAAGTCAGCATTTCTCTATTTCTTTACGGTTGTTCAAATAAATGAAAAAAAGAAGTTGGTAGTTGTAAAATAAATATTCGAAACTTTTTTTTTGACTAACAATATCAATTGTACGATTATATATTCAAATGTGCACAATGTAGAAATAAAAATTTGTACACAAAAATATTTTTGTACCATGGAAAACAAGTGGAGAGAGAGAGAGAGCTGACATTAAGAAAAATAAGGATTGACGTTGGGGATAAGTATGGGAGGAGGAGGGATAGTGCAATAATTTCATTTTGCTTACAGCAAAATCAATAGGATTGTATGACTATGTGTTGTCTTGTGTTGGTTGGTTGAGAGGAGGAGGAGGATGAGAAGGAGAGGATGTGAAAGAAGAAAAAGAGATGCATAGGGAAATGAAATTTATTGCAGGTTCGCTTTGAAGTAGTTATCCAAAACGCTCATTTTTTCCTTTACCAGATCGGATGAATGTGTGTGTGTGTTTTTTTCCATGTGGATTCTTTATATATTATGTATATTTCACTGTACATATTAAACCATTATAGTTTTCTCTCTCTCTCTCTCTCTCTCTCTCTTTAAAGTTGAATATGGATGTACCATCATGGTTTTGTTTGGGGTCCTCTCCCCAAGTCCGTTTAACCTGACACACACGCCTCCTCAGTTCTCTTTCACATTTATATGTATGTACTTGTAAGGGGTCGTTGCATATGTCTCCGAAAGTAAGTAATAAGGCATACATGGGAATGGGAGAAAGGACCTTTTTTTCTGTGTTTTTCAGACATGCCAACATAATACCCGTACAATGTAAAGAATGTGATGCAGATCACAGAGACAGAGAGAGAGAGAGAGAGAGACTGAAGGTGGACGCAAATAGGAGAAAAGTTTTTTTTTCTCTATTTCTCCATGTGTTCAAATATAATGTACAGATATAGGTATGTAAGGTTGAGAGCATTTGTAAAAGGGGAATGGTATAGGATATAGTTTTTATCTCTTAGTGTTCTTCTTCTTGTTGTCTCCTTGCTTTGCGTTGAATTCCTTATTTCGAAATCGGTTTTGCAAATAAGATCGTTTGTGTAAATCTTTGTCCGTTCAGTTTCTCAGTTCGAAATTTCCCTTGCCAATACTCCTAACTCATCTATCTTGCAGCTTTTGTTTAGAATTACAATCACATACACCCAAACGGAGGCTCCGCACCTCTTTCACATCCGAACCTCAATCAATATTGGGATTCCAATGTCGTCCTCCTCCCACTCGTCTTCCTTCTTTCCATGAGTTTTTTTTACTTGACTCTCTCTTTCTCTATTGCTCCCTCACAATAATTGTCTTCACGAAACGAGATGAATTGCGAGAGGAGTTGGTTCAAAATTAAAATTCTTTTTATTTCTTCTTCTCCTTGTATTTTTCTCTACAAAAATATAAAATATCCTCTCTTTTTTTTCCTCTTTATTCCCTAAAGTGACTTTACATCAAGAGACCCCTTATCACCATTAATTTATATAGTTTTTAAATTCCTCCATACATTATGTCTCCTGTCCATGTTTTCTTTTTTTTATTTAAATGAAAATCTTTTTGTAAAATACAAATACCTACGGATACAAACATACAATGGATTTCCTTTTTTATATAAAGAATTGTTTTTTTTTGTATTGATTTTATTTAAATTATTTGACAATCTTGACAAAGATGAATAATATTTAATTATTTATTGTATAATAAAAGAAAGTTATTTTTATAAAAAAAAATCTATCATCTATCTTTAAAATGAATTGATCAATCTGAACATGGTCTAGCTATAAAAGTCTCCACCAATAAGAAATAATAACCATCATCATGATAGACTCCATTTTCGGGGTGATAATGATAAAGACGTTGGAAGATCCGATTACTTGAAAAAAAGAAAGAAGAAACAGAAGAAGAAAAAAACTTGAACACTTGGTCCATGGGATGGGCTCCCAATGGAAAATAGTTCACCAAACAATTTCGAACGTCTCCTCAGGAAATCCCAATATAATGGCAAAGAAAGCTGGATGCATAATCTCGAGGTCTCTCTTTTTTTATACATGTACAACAGCAATTTACAAGTACGCTCATGTGTGTATGAAAGAGAGAGAGAGAGAGAGAACGGGTGTCTATAATATCTGTTTGTGATTTGAACAAGTACTGAAGAAAGAGAGAGTAAGTAAAGAAGAAGGAGAAGAAAAGACGAAGAGGAAGGTGGTAAAACCAACGAGAGTGGCTCTTGGAATAACATTTTACGAGTTTTTATGACGATATACTAGTGAACTCTAACGAAGCCAACTCCGGTCCCTCTCCTGCTCTTTTTTTGTACGTAAAATCTTGTTAAAATTTGAAACATCTCTCACTCTCTCTCTACTTTAACTCTCCCTTTATTCATTCTCACTACTAACTCTTTTTCTTGAGATTCTTCATGGGCAAATGCTCACATGTATGAAAAATAGTCAAAGTCTATATATTATATACAGTCCACTATATAAATATAATGTATACAAGAATAAGAGAGAGAAAAAAAAAGTCAGAGGACACAAGTACGGAGAAGAACAGATTGCGGATCTGGGTGACATAGGAGGAGGAGATGTGCATAGTCTCCGTACTTAAAGTGTAAAACATGTGTCTAGATGTATTGCTCATACTATTTATCCATGTTATACATTTTCTACATATAAAAAGATGACTCCAAGTAGCGACATTTCATATCTATGTACAACAACTTGTATACAAGTCAAGAACACTATTATATAACACTGAAATGTATGGCGGCTCGTTTTTGGGTAAAAAGTATGGACTTTTACACAGAGACGGAGACAGAGAGAGAGATGGTCTAAAGAACATATGCGCTCAAGATACTTCGTCTTGTGTCCTATAGTACAAAAGTCCACCAGCAACGACAACACCTTCTCAAAAGTTATGCTCAAATGTTCGTGATCAAATACGAAATCCTTGTCTCTCTCTCTCTCTTTATTTTGTCACTCATTCGCACTTGTACGCCTCCATGTATTACTATATATATATATATGCCATAGCCATACGAATGCATTTTTTACCACACTACTCCATCCATTGCTCTCACATCACATTATATGATCAATGGGACTATGTAAACTATTTATTTGACAAGATGTATTTTTTTCACAAATAAAAAGAACCCCTTTCTCTCTCATCTCTCCATTTTACACAATACTCCGAGACAGAGAGAGAGAGAAAAAAAGATATTTGCAATTCTCTTACTCTTCCCCTGATTTAGGTAATAAAAGCATATTCTACCCCCCTTTTTATAAAAAAAAAGAAGAAGAAAATGGAGGAAAAAAAACAAATGGGAACAAAAAAAAATTGTTCGAGAAGAGAATTATTTAACAGCTTTAGTATATTGATCGTTATAGTACATGTATATGTACTAGAGTTTGAGTTTTTTATTTTTTTTTGGTATATATCTGTACATGTTATATTGGCATCTAGTAATTTAGTCTATGTCTAGAATATGACAAGTTGTGGGTGTTTTTTAATTGAAAAAAAGGAAGAATTTTTGTGCGTATTGTGTTCTTGACAGCATTTGCAATTGCTATTAATGAGAGGTTGACTAAAGGTCTCACTATTTTTTTCCCTTTGTGTTTGTACTCTCTGTCTTGAATGAATATATGGATGCGGAGAGAGTATTATAGCTAACGGCATAATACATATATATAGACAATTTTTACAACAAGTGTAGTCTATATCTCTACATACACATTCTGTAGAGAGAGAGAGAGAGCGGTGAAGTTTTGACGTTGAAGTGGAGAAGAGAGAGAGAATGAGAACTTTGATTTGACTCATTTTATATACATAAATAAGCGTACGTGTACAAGTGTATATGTATATGAAGGGGGATGACGATGAGGGAATATAAAAAATAGGAAAGTTGTCTTGCCCCGGAATAGGAGGATGAAAAAAAAAAGCGAGGCTCTGAAAAATGGAGGGGTTGGAACTTGAAATGTAAGAGAGAGACGGGGACGACATGAGAAATGCAAAGGATATTGCAAAAAGGGCCGAATTGATTTTTTTCTCTCTTTTTTTCTCTTCTCTCTCTCTCTCTCTCTTTCTCGGACATGCTACATGCTTAGCATCAAATTAATTCCAGTTTGGACGGACGATCTACTACATACAGTAGGAAACAGAAACCACCACGGTCGTCCTTCCTTATTCTTTATATTCAACTCTACATATATAATTTATACTTATAACTCTCCCCCGTAGCCAGTGGTTACCATCTGTACTACTAGGTATGTACAGTCTCACGTCTAAAAAATTCACCTATCTTGGCCCCCGTGAAAGTCTTGAAGCTTATATGTATCCCCATATATTATTTTATAATAATAATACTCTCTCCTCCTTTTCTAAAAAAAATAAAGTAAAAAGAAGCACTAGACAATCTTTTTTTTTGAATCACTTTCTACTCCTATTTAGTGCATGCGCTTATAGTTTAACCAAGAGGTCCAATGTACATTTTTTTTATATATAATTTTTTACATTACATACCAAAAAAAAAACTCCATACTCTCTTTTTTTTCTCCTCCTTGAACCCTTAACTATGGAATCAGTCCGCACGAAAGCTTTCACAGCCACCCACTCATATGTAAAGTGACCGGAAGCTGAGTTATATGGTGGGACTAGAGCAACACGTTCTAGACACACATCCCTCACCGCATTCGTTTTTCTCTATTATTTATTACATTATACATGAAATTTTCTCTGATGAAAATAATAATATTCTTCCCATCCCCCCCTCTCTCTCTAATATTATATTAAAAAACAAAAACTCTAGGTCTAGTTTCTAGTTGGAGCTATAGTACCTATTATAGTCTATATTTCCTCTTTTTTAATGGTAAAATGTAAATATTAAAGTGTAGGACATAGACAGAGAGAGAGAGAGAGTACATACGTTAAGTAGAGATAGACAAACGCCATTTTCATTTTTATTCATATTAAATATTCAGGATATTTTTTGAGGGAGGGATTGGAGTATAAATCCAATTTCAATTTTAAATTTCTATAGCTCCTCTATGAAAATAGTAGGAAATTAATAGTAAGTGGTCTTAATGAGCCCCCGTTTAATGGCCGGGTATTAAAGTGGATGGCTTCTATATATATATATATATGTAGACCTATACAAAATATATAATTTTTTTTGTAGGATATTGTGGTGGGAGTTGACTTTATTTCATAAATAAAGATTAAAAGGACTTTTTGAGGCATTTTGTCTAATGATATACTATGCAAAAAAACTATAGAGAAAAACATGCCACTCTAGAAAACTAGACACACACACACCATGGCCATGGTCGGACTGGATATTTTGACTGACGAATGAAAAGGACGGAATGACGAAAAGGAGAATGATGATGGTGGTTTGTTTAATCCTTTTTCTGTGTGTATGCGCGAGTAAAAAAACAGTCGTAAATTAAGAGGCTAAGCGTGTTTTATTAATTCATAATATATCCTTTAGTACAGTTCAACTCATAACTCACTAGAATATAAATTTCTTCAATAATTACAACTGAAAGGTAAATTAACTCTCTCTCTTGTATTTTTTCCTATGTTAGTCAATGATAAGAGAGTGAAGGTGAGATGATGTGTAATATTATGATTAATTGTTTCTATTCATTGGACGGGAACAAATTAACAAATGAAAAACATGAGAAAACCAAACCAACACTCACTGATTCCCCAAATTTTTTTTTTCATTTAGCTAATACATGTACACACTGTAGTTTAATAGGTATTTCTCCTCCTATACAAAAATCAAGAATGTACTGCACATTTTACCAAAATCTTTCGTGAAGGAATCCTATGAGAGAGAAGATGACTACGTCTTATGTTGAAAAAAAAGATGATGAAACAAGATGATGGTCAATGGTTGAGAGTGATTATCTGTATGAACAAAAGACTTTTCTCTCATTTTGTATCACCTTCCACTAGCGCCCACTCTTAGAAAAAACAGCAGCGACGGCGGCATTTTACTGTAGAATTTTTTAGCATTTATAATACTAAAAAGTAAAGTAAGATGCAATGTTTTTCTTAGAGAGAGAGAGAGTAGAGGAAAAAATGTAAAATGAATGAAGAGACAAAAAGAAGAGGGTAAGCGAAGGTGAGTCAATCAAGGAGGGTGAACGTGATTCCATTTGCGTAAAGTCTTTTTCATGACTAATTACACCGGTTGAAATCAAAAGGGAAATTAAGCGTGAGGGCAATTCATATGGCACGTCGGTTCGTTGTCTTGTCTTGTCTACTCTCCTCCTTTTTGACGCTTCCCACGTCAAAACATAATTCCGTCAATAATGTGGATCGAAAAAAAAGAAGTTCCCCCTCTCTTCATTTCCTTAGGGTTTCCAAAAAGAAAAAAAAATTTCTTCACCTTTTCTTTTTTCCATGTCATGAGGATTTTGGTGAGAGAGGGCTGCTGGTGCGTTGGACGCATAAAACATGGGTACTTTATATATAAAGGTGGATTAGATTCCTCGTCATCTACCAAGAATTATGATTTTATGTATATCCCATCCTGGTGTGTGGGGTTTTTTTTATTATTATGTTGACTGGAGAGTGATGTAGATGATTGTAGAGTGATGAGGAAGGAAAGAGAAGGAATAAATAATCAGCCATGAATATATTAATGCATTAATGACGGCTGAATGAAGGAGAGAGAGAGAGAGGAACAAATGAATAGACTTAATATTACAAATTTTTTACGATAGAAAAACCTTCCATGTACAGCCCAACATTAACAAGAAGGCAAAGTCTGTAATATACCTTTTCCCTCATTTTTTTCTCTCATATTTTATGAATTGAGGCAAAGTTTTTTTTTTATTTTCTCATTTTATTTTTGCAAAAGTTTAACAACCAACCAAAAAAAGAAGTCTCTCTTTTAGTTACTGTACACTGTACAGATAGTCCTCCTGATGGTGATGGCGTGTAATTTTGTATAATATTTACGCCTTTGAAGGGTTCACCTTAAGTTCATAGACATGTGTGAGATATATTATAGATAGTACACACACACACATGTATTAAGCTATTGTTAATAATCTAACACATGGAAGTTTTGATTACACTGAAAATGCCATTCACAAGAAGGAATAATACTCAAAAGCTTATTAATACAAGAGAAAAAAACCCCCAAAATGTAATATGGGGGGGGGGGGTTGAGGAGTTGAAAAAAGTAAAAGAGAAAAGAAAAAAGGGAATAAGAATAATGTGTCATCGAGAAATTAATTGCTGGGGATGTCGTGAGCAGAGTAAATTTTTCATTAATGTCGGCTTCTTTTCATTACGGAAATAACTGGAGATTCATCCATGATTAATTTTGACTCTCTCTCTCTCTCTAACCCATTCCTTAACAGAAAATTCTCATTCTGTCTTATGATATTATTCCAAGCAAATTTTGTATTAGTATTAGGTATTAGACGTACCTTATGTATTATACATTGAGAGAGAGAGTGAGTGTGTGTGTGCTACACTCTTTGCATTATCATCAGACACACAAGAGCTATTATGAAATGAGGATGGAAAAAATTTATCGAGCGGAGGTGAGAGTAATTCCATTGATGTCAAAGGAGGTCCCTCTTTAATTATGCACATTTCATCGAAAGGGAGGGAGAGAGAGGTGAAGGATAAAACTCGGCGTATTTAACATAAATAGGCATGCACATGACTTGTCTTTAGTTCTTCCTGGAGAGAGAGAGTCCTCTGTATTATGCTCTGCACGCTTCCACACGCTTCTCTTTCTCCAGACCTTCCTTTGTCCTCTTCTTCCCAATAGCTCAACACAAAATATATACATGGGCACGTGTGTCTATCTTCTTTTCCTTAAATTTAAACGGGTAATAAGGTAATAAGAGAAGGTAAAAAAAATAGAGAAAAGGCTTTCTAGCTGATGCGCTCCATTTCATTAGTATGACATATAACGCCAACCTCTTCTTCTATCTACCGCCTCCTCCTCCCTTTTGTATTTTCTCTTGTTCACAAAAAAAACGTGCACAGCAATGACAACAAATTTTTTTCTACACCTTTTCACATAAAAAAAGTGCAAAATCTTTTTTTTTCTATTAGAATGTGCAATTATGATACCTCTCTTTCTCTTCCTTGTCACTGTCAAAAACTGGAGGAACCAGAGGAGGAGGATGAAACTTTGAAACTCATTGAGGATTTTTTGTGGTGCAAAAAAAAGGAGAAAAAAAACATGTAGGGGTATTTTAACTGGCCAATATTATCCAACCTTTTTTTATCCATTTTCCCCCGTGAAATGTTGATGGGAAGAATGAGTAATAAAAAAAAGTCGTAGAAGAAGAGAAACTCATGTTTAGAATAGCTCATTGCGGATTCGGGAGGGATACTATAGAAAATTTCTATTCTAAAAAAAATCGTTGGTTACATAAAATTTCATTATAGTCTGTCTCTCTCTCTCTCTTGTACATGATAGACAGTATGGATATAGCTTTGGCCAATTTCTTTTTTTTTGGGGGGGGGGGGTCCTATACTTATGCCCTGTGCTGTTAGGTTAATACTGGGTTCCAAAATGGGAAATGTAGCGTGGGTACGGATGTCATGAGAGAGAGAGAGAGACAATGACATTGTCTCTGTATCTTCTTATATGACTCGTATTAAAATGGAGAGGTGGACACGAAAAGAGTTTTGAAGAGGGAATGACTGGGAATGGGAGGAGAAGGAGGAGAACAATGATTGGGATTTTTTGTCTCCAGTGGAGACCATTTCAGGGGTATTTTATGCAGAGTAATGTGGGGTGAAATCTTGAATAATCAGAGAGACGGACTTTCAAGTTTCTCTCTCTCTCTGTGTAGACAGGATGGTTTGGTATGATGCCTTGAGTAATCAGAGTGAACAGATGAAAGTGGAAAAGAGAAGGAAAGGTATATGTTGTCTATATGAGAGACAGAGAGAGAGAGGGAGAGAGTGTAGAGATATGCATTGGGAAAGCTGCATCTCTACTAGCTCCACAGGGACTACTAGCTTCAAATCCCAAAGGCATGCTTCCAGTAGCAGGACAAGAAAAAATCATTCTTTTTTCTTCAACCGAAAACACTCTTTTCTCACATACCCCACTCTGGATTTCCGAATCAACTATTTCCATTTTACACCGATACAGTTTCATTTTCCCTGTGCAAAATAATAGACGCAATTTCTTATACTCTCTCTCTCTCTCTCTCTCTCTCTCTTTATACTTACCATTGCCATTGATATTGTATTCTGTATAGGACAGTAGTAGGGAAATTCCTCTTGGCCGCCTCTTCTATCCGTCCTCTTTTTTCCTGGCTTATTTTATGATCTTGATCGCTTTTTCTTCTCCTCTTTCTCTCTCTCTCTCTCTCTCTTTGAGACCAGGAGAGAGAGAGTTGTTCAGTAGTCGAATGTATAAGTATAGATAGATTCTACATTTAAAAGTATGACTGGCTATTGTTTATACATACAATCTCCATGTATAATATTATATATAAAAAATTGGTGTATATGCATATGCAAAGGCATTCAAACTATTCCCCCTCCTCTTTTTCCTTCATCTCCCTCGACTACTTTAACTTGGTATAAATGAGTATGTATAGGTATCTATATTATTATAGGCATTGTCTGTGTGTGTGTCTCTCTCTCTCTCTCTTTATATGAATCTCTTTTGTTGCCATGCTCCTTCCTCTCTCTCTTCTTTTTTTTGTACTGGACAGGGGGAAACGGACACTCGCTAGAGCCAATCTATGCAAATTTTACAGCAAACTGACCCTAAATCCCGACGGTAAAATAGCTTTAAATTTTTTTTCCTCTAGAACAAAAGAGCCATGTCGTCAGTGAATAAACGTTTCATTTTTCATTCGTTTCCTCCCCCTCCTCTTCCCTTCCTTCTTTTACTTCTCAATCTCGTAACAATGTACGAGGAAGGATGTTGTACAAAAATGATTTTTTTGTCCCCTTTTTTATCTTTTTTTGCTTCCAGCTTCGCCTTGGTTGGTCCTGAGATGAATAATTTGGTTAATGAAATATGAATATGAAAAAGTTAATGATTTTGAGTAATTTAAATGAAAATAAAATGCAAAGTACTCGAATACACAACAAATAAATATTTCCATCAAGACAAATCAACGGATTTTAATTGGGTTTTTCATCCATCGTCATCATTATCATCAATAATTATTACTTTTTTGCTTGTATTTAGCATTCTGTTTTTTATATATATGTCTCATGTGGCTAGTAAACTTTGAAATTATGTTTTTTTTCCTCACTACAAATCTTATACAAAGTAAAATTCTTATTTGTGTTGTTCTGTTTTTTCTTTTGTAAATTTATAATTAAATTAATTAATTATGTAAAAGTAATCAGTTATCAACATAAAGTTTTATCAAGTTGATATATATCTGTATATATATATATTCAGTGTAACACAGGATCATAATTATTAAAAACTAAATGTAATTTTAATTTATAAATAATTTGTGTTTTTTTATTTTTAAATAAATATTTAATTGACTAAAAAATAATGTAAAATTATAATAAGAAATGTATACAATTTTATTTACACTAGTCATGATTTGCAGTTTTTATAAATTAAATATAATTAATTGTACAACATAAAATTAAATACAGTCATCGTCACATTTTATATTTGTGTTCATTAAATTAATTTGTGTTAAAATATACGCAATATTTTCTTGTTTTTTTTTCTCTTCAAGATAATCAACATGGTACGAATACCACGACGTGTTAATTAATTCTCATGATTCATTTTTTCTTTCTTCATTAAATTCTTTTTTTTTGCATATATTAATTAATTACATATTGTAATCATACAAATTTTTCTTGATTTTTGTGAGATGACAGATTTTATATTGTGTAAAATCTATTTTGCATAAAGTATATAAAGTTTTTTTTCTTAATATTTTGTACTGGAATTCATGTTTATTTTATTATGATAATACTTTTTTTTGTAATAATATTACTCAGAAATTAATATCGAAAAATTGTATAATTTCATTTAAGATTGTTTATTTAATATTTCTATTGTAAAAAATAAAAAGTACGTTGACTATTTTGTCTACATCCTTGAAAAAAAATTGGGGATGTAAAAACATTAAATTAATTAATCTTGTCACTTAATAATTATTGAATAGTATGAGAAAAAAAATGATTAAAAAGATTAAAATATTATATAGAAAATAACACAAACAATAATTATTTCCTCTTAAATTCTTATAAATGTACAAGACAAGTAGTTGTATTAAACTGTGGACAAGTCCATAAAAATTAATGAGTCAGAAATTAATAATTATTTCTCTCCACAAAGTAAGTATACGGTTAATTCAGTATAATAAAAAAAAGAAAAAATTAATTATACCATTTTTCATCTCTCATTATTTTAAATACAAAGAAGAAGAAACTTCAAAAGGATTTAAAAAGTTAATATACACAATTTAAGTCCTAATTATTTCATAATATTTTTTTCTTGTGTGTAATAGAAAGAATATGAAAAAATTGTTATTTTAAAGTTATTAAATATTTAATTATTTAATAGTGAGGAAGAAAAAAAATGTTTGCTGTTCTTTTCTATATTTTTTTTATTTAATATTTGGTTTGCTTCTTTTTTTTCTTTTGATGATCAGTAATTTATTATTTCCCTTTTTTATTTTTCATGTTTGGTAAAGTTTTCATTTTTTTTATTTTTGGAATTGATGAAAAGTCGGACACATCACTTGACGTTTACATATTTTTTGGTTTATTATGTATATTTTAATAATATAGGTATAATAATAATATTATATCTATCTATTATTGTTACGGTAGTATAGCTAATATACCCCATTCTATCGAATTACAGGACTATGAAAATTACAATAACTACTAGTTAGTTAATTAATATATGTATGTATCCTCAATAAATATGCTTGTGTATACGATTGTAGGCCTGAATTATCAGGCTTGCAAATAGGAACTTTCTCACGAGGCTTGGGAGGATTATTTTTGTCCAATTCAAGTCATTTTTATCTTTATCTTTATATATATATATAGTATAATATATAACCATAATTTGTCCATTTGTCAAAAACATAATTTATTCTCTCTTATTTCTGCAATTAAATTTAGGCTTTTCCTTCTGTATAAAAAAACTATAATATTTTTTTAAAAAAAGAATAAAAAGTATCCATCAATAGAATATACATTTAAACAAAAAATAATTATCTTTTTTTTGGCTATAAAAAAAATGTTAAAACATTGTACGCAAATTCACAAAAAAGTAAATTTGGTCACGTCATAAAAAACAAGATGGTTACCTTACTCATGTTTATAAAATAATTGGTGGATGTATAAAAAAAAAATTCTATTTTTTTTCCTTTTTTAATATTTAAATATATAATTATAAAAAAAAACTTTTTGTGGTTGTCCGTCGGTCTGTTAATGTCACGTCATGTCATGATTGAGTAAGTAAGTGGGGGATAAAGTGCGAGGGAGCCTCCGACACCTCAACTTCAACCCTTCACCCTAAGAATAAATATTGTGAAAATTGTAGCAACGACATCACCAGAAAAAACTGCACATAATAAATATAATCATTATTACGTAAAAAGGATCTTTGGGATTTTATTTTTTTGGTATTAAAAAAACTCTTCTAATTTTTTTTCAGGGAATGGGGGAATGGGAGGGGAAAGGTTGTTAAAAAAATGGTAGTCGTACAGAAAATCCAAGAGAGAGAGATTAAAAAATTAACAGAGACTACAATTTTTTGGGAGATGAGCTTAAAACAGTGGCACAAAATATAGTTTGAAATATTTTTAATCTTTTTGAATTAAATATCATTTTTTTGTTTCCTTTCATAGAGTCATAATATATATCTTTTTTTTTGAGTTTTAGACTCCCTCCCCTACAATTAAATTTTTATATTATACTTTTATGTATCCTAGTCATACAAGTTATCTCTCTATGACCAAGAACAAGTGCTCAAGTCCGTGTGCTCCCATAAGAATATTTCATTTTGATAATTGTAATTTCTGTATAATTGACCTTGAACGTGTGTCCTCATGTCAATTATTTTTCTTCTCTCTCTCTCTCTCTCTTCTTTTCCTCCTTCCACCTTGAAAAACAATTTAATTTAGAATTCTTATTCTTTTTCCTACTACAGTACAGTAGTTTTTTTTAAACTTTGGTCTCTTCATTTTTTTATAATCTTTTGAGTAGTTTTTTGTCAAATTGTAATAATATTTAAAAATAATAATGATTACATATTTTTAGACAAAAAAAAATAGTCAAAAGTCACTGAAAACAACATGGGGATGGGGAGGGGGAGGGGGGAGAGATATGATAATAATAATAATTTTTATATTATCTCAGTATGGAGCTACTCTCTCTCACTCTTTCATTTCTTGTTTCATTTTTCTAATAATAATAATATATATTAATATAGAGTTCTACAAAATACACAAGAATTTTTTTTTTGGTTTTGCTCTCATAAAACTTTTTTTGGGGAAAAAAAAATTTCGCTCATATTACACACATTCAGTCATATGTTACATACAATGTCTGTTATGTATAAATGAGACGAATTTTTTTTGTATAGTTTGTGGAGGAATTGAGATAAGAGAAGTATTTTTTTGGTAGAGAGGGAAAATGGGGGGAGGGGAGTAAATTTAATTTTTTTTTCTCTAGCACAAATACACGAGTACATCAACAACCATCATCAGCACATTTAACCATACATTATATATTATGCATGTATCTTTTTATATATAATAGAAAAAAGCATTTTAAACAGGAACCTTACGTTAGCTATGAAATAGGAACCTTGAATCTGGGAATGTATGTAAAAATCATTTCTTTTTTTAGTCTTTCATTTTTTTTTGGCAAACTTGCAAAGAATCCCCCTAAAATTTGAATCTTATTTCTCAACCAATAAACTATTTTTATTTAATTGATTATCTTTTGTTTCCCCATTAATTTAATAAAATAATATTGGCAAAAATTAATATCAAGACAGTAGTTTTTTATTTATGATTCATGTCTAGTTTAAAATTTTCTGTACAAGAATAGTGAACACAGTGTAAAAATGTTATTTTTTATAATGGAGCATGGAGTTGGATTTGCGTGTAGAAAATTTTAATTTGTTTTTGTAATAAATTGTTTAATTATATACAACTCTCAAAAAGTCTCTCTCTCTTCAAAAAAAAAAATCTAGTGTATTTTATATTTCATTGTGTGGCTACATAATTAAAAGTTTCATTATAAACTCTTCTCATCGAGTTGGGACGTCACATGGAATTTTTATAAAAGATTGAATGTATAACATATTAAAAGTCATTTTAATTTAACTTCCTTTCATGATAATACTTTTTTTTGCTATATTTAATTTTTCTTCTTCTTCTCATGTTAGAAGAGTGAAGAGACTCTTAAAAAAATTTAATGTCATTTTGAGAGAGAGAGAGAGAGAAAAGAATAAGATAATAAACCTGACATAATATACATGAGTACATAATAATGTTGCTTTTAATTTTCTCGTGTGTGTGTGGGGGTAAGCTGGTTTTGTAGTCATCATGATGTAATTTGTTATAGTTTTCCATGTGTGTCTGTTCTTATTATTGTTATGTGTGTCTCACTACAACTTTATATATTCATCAATCAAGTTGAAGGACATGAAAAAGTAGCAAAAAAAAATTGCCTTGCAACTTGCAATTAGCTCCCTCACAATTAGTATTTGTACTCATTATGTCAGGTTAGATTCATGCTTTGCTTGGATGCAATGTAGAGAAAGAGATTCTGTACATTTTTTTTGTTATTACTATTATTACAATTCTCTTCCATGTTGTTCCATGTGTTGTGTAGTTACAATCATTTTTTTAGTTTGTCTAATGTGTCTGTAGTTTTGTATGTGTAGAGTAATATACATAGATAGTAATTCATCAACAAGAATAAAAATTTATTGTTCCGAATCTAAGAACGTATTAATTAGTAATTAGTCATGTGTCCAACTCCAAACTCCAACTTGGCATTCAAACAGTATTAAATGTGAATGTGTTTCTATTTTTTGTATGTACTCTCTCTTTTTCTGTGTGGCTCTTTTTATTTCCTTATACGAAGATTACATTCAATTAAATGCTAGTCTTCTTGTTGTTTTTTCTTTTCAATTTAAACCATTATCTTTTCTTTTATTGTTAAGTCCTCATCTTTTATGTTTTGGCTCGTGTAAGTTTTTTAATTTGTATTTTTGTGTCTGCTTGTATAAATCTTAATTATTTGTGTACTCAAGCTCCTCTTTTTTTATTTTAATTAATTGTAAAATTGTTCATAATTTTTTTGAAGAAAGACAATATTTATTTTATTTGCCAACACTATTTTATTTTATTTTTGTAGAAAAAAAAGAATAATGAATTTTTTTGGTTCGTTTGGTTGAGAAAAAGAAATTTTTGGGCCCACCTTTGAAATTCGCAGGCGACAGACACCGTGAGAAAGATGTAGCCCTTGAGCAAAGCCGCCCTTCCATTTTATTTTTTTATATATATATAATTTTTTTTTCTTAAAAAAGAAATCAACTTCTCCTTCCCCTTCTTCAAAATTCTTCTTCTCCATGAAAATGTATGAAAAAGGAAAGAGAGAAAAAAAAGAGGAAAAGATGGAGAAGAGAGAGAAAAAAAAGAAAAGAAGTTGAAGAAGAAGAACATTTCAATTTTGACTAAAAAATATAAGATGTTTCTTTATATATATATATACATATATCTATATATTATACAAGTATTTTTTTGTATAGTACATACATATACATATATACATATGATTTTTACATACAGTGCATGGCTCGTCTTGCAACGAAAGAGTCGTCGTGTGCACGTAAGGATACACACACGAGTCGCAACTTGTCGTGCAATTGAACTGACATTTTTTGTGAGACAGTTTTGTAACGGCCATGCGGATCTTATTATTTTTATTGATTTTATTCACACGCCAGCATCCAACTGCGAGGTTTAATTCGTAGGAACTCCTGGAAATCGACGAAAATAGGTACATGCCATAAAAAAAGAAGAAAAAAAGAAGTCTCTGAAAAATCCGCCCTTGTCTTTCTTCTCCTCCTCTCTCCCCTATTACAACTAACACATACTAAAAAACTCCTTTTTTTCTCTTCTTTTTCACATCAGTGATGTGTAATGTCTATAAAAAAGGGGGTAAGTGTCTGTCAGCTCTCTCTCTCTCTCTCTCATCTTCTCTTCTTATTTTTTTTACAATATACTCTTGTATGTGTCTAAATTTCAACTCTTCTTTTTTTTCTGTTGATTGAGAACCTATCTTCAATTTATGAAATGACTTTTTTTATATCAAGAGAGAGAGAGAGAGATTTTTTTGTGGGTGGCGAATCATCATATTCACAAAGATAATCCTCGCAATAAGATTGCCATTAGAATAATATTGTACATATATGTAAAAAATATATACATTAAAATGTGCCCTCAAGTTTTTTTTATATATTTAAAAAAAGGGAACTGTATCAATTTTAGTGAATGATACTGAACCCTTTTTTTTCTATCTTGCTTTTGCTTTGTACAGATTTAGTAGTACAAAATTGTATAAGAGGAGAGAAGAGTTTTTCATTTTTTAAAAAAAGAATTAAATTTCCATTCTGTTTCAGTCAATTTTTTTGGGGACACAATTTTTTACAATGTATCACCCCCTATCTTGTCACTGTACATACAAATGTTTAAGAAAAAAAAGATACATGATTTTTGTGTAATATTTTTATAATTTTTCTTTTTTTGTGACTATACATATTGATTATTATTCGTTCTTCCGTGAGTTCCTACAAAGAAATAAGAGGAGTTTTTTTTTGTCAGATGCTGAACTGATTGTGAAGCCTAATCCCTGTCCCAGCTGCAGAGATACGGCTATGCTTTGTATTTTTTTTTGTTTAGTTATGTTTATATCATAGTGTAATATATATTATGAGCGGACGCGAAGAAATTTCCGCTTCCATTCGATTGTTGCAGTAGTTAGATTTACTATAATATAGTAGGAATAGTTTTGTAGAACTTTTTTTTACTAACAAAAAGTCTTCTACCTCCCCTTGTCACTTCTCCCCCAACATTTTTGTTTCATTTTTTTTATTATGACTGGCCTCATCTATAATAAAAAATTTTTTTGCATTTTTATTTATTTATTTGCATCTTTGTCTCTAGTAATTCTCTTCTTTTTTTATTTTTTGGAGTCTGTCTCTATATAATTTTTTTTAAATGGGCAAGTCCTTTTTTTCCTCTTCATTTCATTTTTTTGACTATATTTTTTAATATATAGATTTTTTTCTCTCTCGTGTGTCTCAGTTTGTTAATGTTTGTTTAACATGGGATTTCAGTCATTAAAAGATCAACAAAGATATAAATATTACATATATTGTTTTTTTTATGTGAAATATTTTTTTATTTTGTATATATATAGAGAAGAGACTGTGAGACATTTTTTTTTTATTTACATAATAATGAGAGAATATGTCACAGTCTATGTACAATATATATATATATGTATATCTTATGTCGTCTCTTTTTTTGCAATTATCTTGTCATTTTGTGATGGTTTTTAATTGAGTCGACCCCAACCAATGTTGTTCTTGTTTTAGGGTTAGGCTTCCTCCTCATTTTTTTTGATGAGAGAATATTAAGTCATCATCAAAAAAAAAGAAGCCATGTTTTTTTTTCAACTCAATTTTCCACACTTTGTTTACTCTTGTAATTGATTCGTAAATCTCAATTTTAGGTAATTGTTCTCTTCATACTTGTTTCGCTTGCTTGCTCTAAACTTTGTTTTTTCTTGGAGTGGCAAACAGCAGTGACTTTTTTTTTATTCTTTTAAAAAAAAGTAACTTTTTCTTTTTTTAATATTTAATTCTCTTAACTTTAACTTTTATACTCTGTTTTTTTTCATGTCCTTGTCTTGCCCTAAACTAAATTATTATATATATATATTTTATTTTTAATAATATATTATGTCTAAATAATTTTTTTTGAAGGTTCACATTTATTTTACTACCTTAATTGTATTTTAATTATACTATGCGAAATATAATTGGTTTGTAGTTATGTACGATATACACATTAAATATAGAAATCGATGTACAGTTTGTACAAAATATTTTAATATAATATATATATATATTTTTAATATGTTTTCTCATATTATTTATGACGTCCAGACGGTTTTTTTTATACACGCTCACACTGCCCTTTGGACCCTACTATAATACAAAATCTGTCCCCTCTGTTATCATTATTAAATTAATAGTATTATTATATCCTTAAGTTAAATATTATACATAATTTATGTTTATCCTGTAAATTACTTTTTTTTATACACACTTTAAATATTTTTTTGGTTTAATGTGCTTTCCATTTCACGATGTATATTGGTCGATGTCAGTTATATTGGCTTCATTCATTCTCATGCTTCCTTCCAACCAACACATAAATGGTACACAGTCACTCACATAACCCTTTTTTAACTAACAATTTAACAAAAACATTTTTTTAATAATTTGTAGTCTCACCTTTGCATGCCTCTGTTTGACTATCACTAATAGAGAGAGGTTAAATGGGAAAGAAATTTTATTTTCCTAAATATTTCATGATAAATAATTGAATCAGTTTTTTTTAAACAAATGCTCTGCATGTTAGAGAGGCAGAGAAAATATAAATTTTGTTGGACCATGTTTGTGTGCATGTTGATTTTTTTTAAATATACAATATACATTATCTACGTTTATCTATTGTATTTTAATAAATGTGGCTATATAATCTATATGTACAGAGTTTGAGGGGGGGGGAATGAATTAGAATTAGATGGGCAGGTAAGATTAAAGAGAAAAAAAAAACAAACACGGTCTTGTCTCTTTGAAAAATATTTTATACAGTATGACAGCCTCTCTCTCTTTCTGTACCTACAAATTGTAATAAAGATCTAACAATTTTTAACCTATACAGTGCAATATATAATAATGATAATATGTTATTGCAAAAATGAGATTATATTTTATATTTGCACGCACAATCACCTTTTTTTCCTTCTTGACGGGTTTTTGGGTAAACTACTGTATCTCTAGTCTAGTCTGTACTTGTAACTTACTACCTGAAATTATATTGCAATTTTATAACCAACCCCCCCTTTCATGATCAATTGCTTTTCCTCCTTCTCTCTCTCTCACTTTAGACACATGACAAAATGCTTAAATTTAAAAATTTGAGTTTAATCCTGTTTAATATCATTTAAATATAGGAAAAAACTTTCATAAATAGTGCACTTCAATCTCTCCGTTTTTTCTCTATAATTTTTATATCATTATATTATACACACATAGTCTTAGTTTTTAGTTTTTTTGATTTTTAGTTAACTTTTAACGTAGTAGTACTATAGTTTATGCTATTGAATCTATATATATATATTTAATCATAATACTTAGAATTAAATTCATTTTAAATTTTAGTGTTTAGATATCAGTAGGAAATTGATCATTGCTGATCAATACATAGGAAACTTGTTAAGTTTTGTTTTGTATGGAACTTTGAATTTTTGTAGAAAGCATTTTACCGCCTTTTTTTATTTTTAGTTTAGTTAGTTTTTTAGTTAGTTGTAATATATAATATATATTTATATTATATATTGGTTTAGTTAGTGTTTTTTTTTGTTTAGTTGCTTACATGAGTACAGGCTCTTAGTTTTGTCTCCATGTAACTCATGTAAATACGTACCGTTTTTTTTAAAACTTAATTAAATTGTTTTTTTAAATAACCTTAAAATGAATAATTGTGTACTTGTTTTATGTAGTTAGGATCAAGAGACTTAAATTGTTTTTTTTAGACTCTAGACATTTATAATATATTTTTTTTAATAATAATAATATAAATTTTGGGTTTTCTTTTTACTAGTTTTTATCAATTATCATGTATAGCTAATAGGACTCATTTTTTAGTTAGTTGTGTCTGTAAAATATTTTTTACAGACTGTTTTTTTAGGAACTGTTCAAAAAATGACTCGGTCACCGTCTCCAAGTTACAACATTATTTCGTCATCGTCAATAACAATTACAGCATGGTAGTTAACACCATGAAATAATTTTTATGTTTTAACTTGGAGTACGCGTTGTCAACCATACAAAGTATTTTTGTATGGTTTACAAGAGTCGTCCAAAAAAGAGTTTCACAATAGCTGTACAATAATAAAAAAGTTTTAATAATAATAATAATAATAATTTCTATCATTTTTGTAACGAATATTTTTCAGGAACATTCTTTTTTTTTTTATTTCTCACCCATTCAAATTCTTGTTCTTTGTCTCTTGTTATGAAATCAATTTTAAGGAGGCGTATCTGTCAATATTTTTCTAAACTTGTAAGTGTGTGTGTGTGTGTGTACTTGTACGAATACCTTGAATAATTTTTAAATTTTTAAATCGGCTATTAAAATGAAATTACACAAGAGGAAAAAACAATACAAGTAATTAAAATTTACAAAATTACATTTAAATGTATTGTCTTACCATTTACTCGTGTAAATTTTTTTTTCTGTAGACTACAAAAAAACTTTACAAATGTTTTTTTTTTGCTATCTAATATCTAATAATTTTGTCTGTTAAATAATAATACATATTTCTCTAATTACTTCTCAAGTGTAATTGTGTGAGGGTGGGTGTCGGGAATTTTTGTATTTTATTTTTAAGTGATTATTTCATAACAAGAAACAAGAAAACCTAAAGAAAATTGAAGAGGGAGAAAATTGAGGGGGGGAGGAAGGAATACAAGTATAAGATGAACAAGATAAAGATTTTTGATGGAAAAAAACGAAACCAACACACAAATTGTAAAATTGTAGTTTAGCTCTCTAGTAAAATGTAGTTACATAGTTAGACAGTAGTAGTAGTAGTTACACACATGTAAATACTTGGAATATCTGTACTTCTAATTGTCATATTTGTAGATTAGACACACACTTTGTATCTCATAGTATTAATATTTAGTAGTTAGTTTATAATAATATTCTAGTTAATTATGTATATATATATATGTATATATACCGTACAAACTATTTGAATGCAGAGTTTTTTTTTATAATATTGAGTCGGAAAAAGCTCGTCAAGTTGTCAGCGTTATTGCCCATTTTCAGGAGAAAAAAAACCATTCCTTTTTTTTCATTCACAAGTATGAGTTTTTTTTAGTTAGTTTTATATTTCGTGAGTAAGTTTTACACTGCAGCGGGGTTTCCAAAGTCGAGAGACTCTCTCTCTTGACTATAGTTGGTTTTTCACGGCTCGTATTTAAGCACGGAGGAATTTGTTAATCACTTCCGCTCGCTAATTACCTTTGGCTTACTGCTGCTACAACACATTTATTTAATAACATTATATGTATGTTGTACATGTGTACAACAATGTCTGGTTTGCCTACAATATGCCTGGTTTTTGTAAAAATGCTTGGGCTTTTTTTTAGCACGGTTAACTCATTTTATACAGTAAAAGGTGTCGTTTGGTCGTAATTTTCTTTTTTTTTTTTGAAGAAAAAAAAAAGTTTTCTTGTTTGTATTAAATGGTTATTATTATTTTTGTATTGTACAATTTTTGTGCTCTGCTCGAGTTGATGTTTCACACCAAACTATCTACTAATCCATGTTCATGACCTTGAGTTTCATCATACACATATTTTCTTATGATATTTATACATATATATATGATGAATTAAAATGGTTACATCTTATAAACAATAGTTTAGTAGAATTATGTGTGTATGTGTGTTTGGCTTATAGCTTAATAGAATTTTTTGTGTGTTATTTTGTTCAAAGAAAATTCATTTTACCTTGTGCTCGGAGTAAATGATTATTTTTTTTTTGGTTGAAAAAATAATTACTTTGGCCTTTTCTCTCTCATAATTAACAAGTGAACAATCATGGGTAATTAATCAGTGCTACCAAATTTAATGTTGGCATTCGAGTCGGTCGAGTCTACGGAAGTGGCTCTAGCCAGTGCAGCAATTTTTTGTACCACATACTCCATTTCAGATCGAATTCCGGCGGATGGTGATGACGTCCGACGTAGATTAGTATTGGTCATGCTAAGCTCGGACTTTGGTGGTTCTTGATTATTATTCATCATTATGGTGGAGGTGGATGATGATGGTGGTGGATCTGTTGGAGTTGAGATGGTGGTTATTGCTGGTGTTGTTAGTTGTACAGAATTCACATTGGCTGTCATTAGAATATTATGAGGATCTTGAGTCCTGGGAAGATTCTCAGCAGTTGTAGGGCTGTTGTTAGTCATTGAGGTGGTGGAGGAGGAGGTGGAAGTGAAGGAGATGTTGTGCTCACTTCCCGCTGATGTACTATTCAGCGGGGAGGCTACATTGTTTAAGATATTATTGATGAGCTCTTCTGTTGTCTCATCTGCCCCTTTACTAGTTGAGGTTGGTGTATTTTTATTCTTTTTACCATTATTCTCCTTTCTTTTCATTTGCTTTGTCCCTCCTCCTCCTCCTCTTCCATTTTTCTTCCCCACACAATTATTCCCTTTTACTCCCAATGATGGCTGTCCAATTCCTACAACAAGAAAAAAAACAACAAAATGAAACCATATGCTTTATTAACACCATGACCATTACATTATAACATATATATGTATTGTTTATTATATATTATTTTCTCATTTTTTTATAATTCTACATCCTCCCGTATGACTTGTATACACAAACTAAAACTATCTGTTAGTCCAAGTAAATGGTTTATTGGGAGACAGAAGAGGATAAAAAAATGTAGAGAGATGTATGAGAAGTTGAATTGTTGAATAAAGTCTTAACTAATTCAAGTGATAATTGTGGGTTTCCTATGTTGTCTCCGTTTGTGTGTGTGCCCATCTGTACTGTACATTTAGACAGATTATGAATGTGACCACCGTCTCTCTCTCTCTTGTACAATAATTACAAGTATTATGCCGATGACTCTAAAAAGAACAATGTGAGGGGGATGTTGAAGAAGGAGGAGAATGGGAGATATATGATGTCGTGCGGAATAACGTTTGCACGAGTGATTTCATACGCGAATGAACAAAGTAAAAAGAGACCTCAAAAATCATGTTTAGAGTCCACGTTTGAAAAAAAACTCTTCTCCATGGAATAAATTCACAGTCTACTGACTAGCAAAACAAAGATGTCCTAATGAATGACTCTCTGACTGAGAGTCAAAAAAAAAAATTCTAAAATACATAAGCCAAAACTTTACTTGTTTCTTTTTTTAGTATTTTTTAATATACATATCCCTCTATTCTAAGCAGGCAGTAGGCTCTGTTTCTGTTGTAGTAGTCAAACCGTTTAAAGTTTCTTCCCACCAACCAAAACAACAAACCTCTCTCTCTCTTTCTTTTTGTATCTTACCTTCCCTTCAACACTTTAATATAATATCCATGTGTGCATAAAATAATTCACATGTACAGCACACAAACACATCCATCCCACTACACTGACTTTCTCAGCCCCTCACTAATATATTCCTACCCTACACGATATTTTTCATAGCATGTACATATTGTCAAGTAAACAAGAACGAGTAAATATCAAAATAATGTACATGCAATAGCTCTTCCTCCTTTTTTTTATTTTCTGACTACACAATTACAATTACTAGGATCATGATATATTTCCTTCTCTCTCTCTCTGCCTAAAAATTTCTGCAATGTGAAAGGAACTAGAAAGACCGGGGGAAGAGAGCTGTCTGACAAGTCTAATAAAGGAATGCAATGCTCCAGAGGGAAAACTATGTCCAAGTATGGGATTCTATTTTGTATTTTTATATTCTCGTTGAAGATGGCTTAAATATTTTTTTTGTCTCTCTCTCTCTCCTTCATATGTTTATATTATGTAACTTACTCTTCTTCCTCTTTTTTTCATCTCTCCCCTCCATCTCTTTTCCACACAAACTTTGTCTCTCTGTTTGTTGTGTTGTGTGTGGTAGTTGAGAGAATGGGAGAATAAAATAATACGATTGTAGTATATTTGAAATGTATAACCTCCTACTTTCAACATGAACGTTGAGGAAAACAATATCCTCACGCAATCTTCCTTCTCTTTCTTCCCTTGAGTCACTCACTGAGTTGAATCTTGTGACTCAGTCTCTCTCTCTCTCTCTCTCTCTCTCTCATGAAAAGCGATAATTTTTTCCATTCAAAATTCTTTTTTCTGCTTCACAGAGAATGAGAATAGCTATACAGAAAATCCGCTCATCTTACACAGTTCAACGTTTGAACATTTCACATCATCCAACCCCAAAGCATCAACTATGTAATTCCCGCAGATGACTCTTAGATAATGTAAATAATGTAGATAATAAGATGATTATTAAATCTACTACAAAAACTAGAGAAAAAAATTAAATATGTATGATAAAAACTATTTTACTATAATTTTTTTTCTTCTTTTCTTTTACTTGTAATATATCCATTAATGGCGGACTATAGTCTGTTCTGTATATGCAACGTGATGGATATTGCAGGGAATTTTTATGATTTTCAGATAAGCCACTACTAATCCCCCATGCATAGCATTAGCGAAACATGAAATAAACTCCCTGGCTTTATTTTCATGAAATGGAGAATTGTGTAACTTTTCACATTACATTTTGGAAGGGGAACTAATGAAGAATATTTAGCTGGCTCGTCATATTAATGGACATGACAGAACAGAGTCTCTCTCTAGATTGAAAGCAATATAAAATTAATTTTATAGATATAAAATATTGAAATTTGTCAAGAAAAAAAAACATTCCCAGTTCCCCCTTCTTCTTGACTCTTGGATCCATGGACTCCATGTTATATTTTTACAAAGAGAAAAAGAATTAAGGAATAGATTAAATTGATGATGAAATGGGAGAGCTTCAAAACTACAAATGTAACAGATCCACAAATACAGAGAAAGATTGTGTGGACTAAGAAAGCAATTAATTAAGACTATTTCACGTCTCCATGTGACCATTTCAAGATATTTAAACATGACATAAAACTGTGTAGTTAAGAAAAGATGAGTTGTAAATTAGCAAACAAAAGATTAGTGAATAAAACCATTCAACATCATCTTTGTACAGTTTAACTTGTAAAATTTACTCTTATGACTCCCCCCAAAAAATAAATAAAACTTTATTCACATTTCACTACTACAAATCTAAACACACTGAAAAAATATGAGGGAGAGATTTGGAATTTTCAAAGAATTATTTTTTCTCACTATAGACTAAACGCACTGATCTATAGAGAGAGAGAGAGATTGTGTGTGTGTTTGACCATTATTATGATGAGGTATAAATGAATGATCTCATCTATCCAAATGAATCCATTTCATGTACACACACACACACACAAACAGTAAAAGCTTCTCTCAAAAGTTCATCCATTCAATCCATCCGTCGACCATGAGATTCTTTATGGATTAATTGAAACATTTGGGCGTGTTGGACTAAAGCATTGAAATCGGCTACATGTACACATGTATGTACATGTATAAGTACATGGTTACGAGTAAAATGTTACAGTCTCTAATATTTCTCATAGAGAGAAAAATACTACACAAGAGTAAAAACCATTCCAGTAGGGGATGTGTCACTTGTATCGCAATTACAACTAATTACAGCTCCAATTAAAGTCGTCTTGAACTTAATCGTTCTTTTCCTGCCTGGTCATGATAATCTAAGCTCTCCCCACTACTCCATTATGTAGTATAACTACTCGTATATAGTCAACATTTACAAATAAACACATGTATATACATATTCATCTGAGAGAGAGAGAGAGAGAGAGAGAGAGAGAGAGAGAGAGCAGGGGCCATTTACCCTCCAAAAAATTTTTTATCTTGTCTCCCCCTTCACCAAGTCAAACTTGTAAATATAAACAGATTTTTAGTGTGGTGACTGTACACAATATAAAATACAATAACAAGAGACTGAGTCTCTCTGATGATGCAAGAGTGCAAATGGGTCTCTCATCTATCTCATCTAGCGTGTCCAATTTAATTTCTGTCCTTTTCCCATAATATTCCTTCACATGTAAAATACTTATACAAGTCTCATACTACAATTTAATGTAGAGTATAGGAGACATTACAAAAAACTTTAATTCTCAACTTTAACACTAATTCTACTTGGTGACACTCTAATAGCAAGTCGGGCAAAAATTTCCCTGCCAAAAAAAGTATTTAAACCGCGAAGTTAAGACAGTTTTGTTGTAGGACATGTAACGATGTACACACACAAATCTGCATTCATTGTTGTGGAACACTATAGGATTCCGAATTGGTTTAATTCTTGTTGACAAGTTTGAAAAGTACGTGATGAAGTTACGCAAGATTGATACGTTTCTCCTCACCTCTTTTCTCTCTGTCTCTCTTAAAATATCCTCTTTTATATTATAATGTGAAAATCTTTACTCTTTTTACTGTGGCAGGAGCATTGTTCCTTTTTCTGAGGATATTCTCCATTTTTTTCATACTCTGTCTGTACTATTATGTAATACACAACATGAAAATGGGAATATAACAACAATCTTGAATTTATACATGATAATAATAGTTTTATAAAGAAAGAGTGAGGAGTGAGGAGAGACAGATAGGAAAAGACACATCATCATCATCATTTCATTCTACCTTATTACTCCTATTCCCCTCTACATGCTACATCATTTTACATATCCGGTCGGTATTTTTTTACACAATCTCTCTCTCTCTGTCTTTTATAGACAGAGAGAGAGACAAATCATGGAGGAGCTCTGATTGCCACATTTACCAGTCATTATTAGCGCCTCATTGATGCCACTGATTTATTTCTAAGACTCTAAAATTCACTATCTATTCACGCTTTATAAATACAATTGTATTGTCTCCATTAAAATGTTTAGGCTCTTCTCTCTTAATGTAAAAGAAGAGACCAAGTGAAGAGGGGATGTGGTTGGATCCTGACATTTAAATTCGACTCGCATCTCTCCACTACTAACATCTTCATTGGAACGTCTCAAGAGAAAATCTTTCTTAAATACACCATTACACCTCATCTCTCTCTCTCTCTGTCTTTCTTAATTCACAAATGTCATTGATCTCGTCTTCTTTTTTCCCTCTGTTTGTTTTTTTTATTGCATGTAATTGTAATGTATGAGACCAATTTAAATATATAGATTAGATTAAATTTGCTACGATTGTACTTATAGCTAATATACTCATATATATGTAAACATATAAAAAAAATTGTTTGGCAAATGAAAAAAAAATAGAAATAGAATCAAATAATATATCAAATTAAGCGTGGAGGCGTGCATAGTACTTTTGAGAGAGAAGTGACTGTACTTTGAAGAAAAAATTTCCAGGGAATTTACAATATACAATCAATTGTACACAATTTTAGTTTTTTTTACAAATATTTTATGTTTAACATTTCTGCTTCTTTATCCTCATTTCTTGCATAAAGTCATGAATATGCATTTTATAATGAGAAAAATCAACTCAAAATGTGAAGAAGAAGAAGAGGATGATGCATTTTTTGGTCAAACAAAGAAAAATGTCCTTGAATTAATGTGAAGAGTATTAAAGGCAAAGGAGATGAGAAGAGGGAGAGAGGGGGGGGGGTTTACATGGATTAAAATGAGCCATTAGTTTTGCGAATCAAAAATTTACTATGTAAAATAAAATGAACGATTCACTACATTCTTGTGTGTGTGTCTTTATGGTGTATGGGGCCGAAAGAGAGTGGAGCGTATATAAATTATTTTTTCCACAGAAAAACGTTGATAAAAAGAATTTTCGAGAGAGAGAGAATGTCTCAACAGTATAGTCATATTACATAAAAGATTTTTTGGTGTACAAAGTGTATTTCAAAAAGTTGAATCTGTCTTGTTTCTTCTTGGGTCGGTTGGTTTGGTTTTCGTTCTGTTGGCTCTGCATGAGTACTCCAATAATTATCAACCTTAAAAGAAACACTCATCGACATGGGAAGGATCGCATTTAATGCACTTGGCCTTGATGGCTGTGAAATTATGAGAGTAAATTACTCCGCGGTTTCTCTCTACATCTCTCTCTCTCTCTCTAACGTAATATAATGTACAACATGAGCGTTTAGGAAAATAATTATTTTGTGGTTTCGTCTTGTCTATCCGGCTCTCTCTCTCTCTCTGTCTCTTCTTCTATAGACTTTATAAACTCCCCCCTCTCTTCATCATCATCTCTGTCTCTCTTTTATAATAATAATAAGTACTACTAGACTAGACTGCCTACACTGATTTTGATCGTTGTAGAATATACAATTTTTTTATTCTTTTTTTTTCTCCGACCAACCAACCACCACCACACTTATTTCTACAAATCAGTATCCATTATAACGTTTGTATATACAAGAAGGGTACTAAGTACACAAGAGAGAAATTGAAATGGAATCTTTTTTAAATATGTAATCGACAGAGACAGGAAGAGGAGGAGGAGAAGAAGAAGAAGAAGCTGTAAGAATAATCACAAGATTTTTCTCCCCAAATACAAAATACCCACATCGAAAGATTCTTCCTCTTTTTTCCCTGCCAATGACAATATTTGGGTTGGGTATTAGAAAAACTTATAATCTTTCAGCCACAATCATTTTTTTCTATCTCTCTCTCTACAATTTCTTTTCTTGCACCTCCTCAATTTCTAGCGTCCCATAAAGTCAAAATGGGGTGTACATACTGTAGATTTGTAATGTATAAAAAAATTTATACGGGAAAAAGATGAGGGGGCTGAGGAAACAAGTGAAGGGAAGAAGCCATCGACAGAGAGAATTCATTATATTTGATAATAATGCTCTTAAGCAGAGACTCCTGGAAATAAAAAAACACTCGCACTATTTGTTTTCTATTATCACGCTTCCATGCATGGATAATAATAATGCCTAGGGAGAGAGTAAAGGGGAAAAATCACTCTTCAGACTCAGATTCAGATTCAGAGAGAGAGAGAGAATAAAAAAATCTATGCTTTTCTTATTACACAAGACTCCTCCTCCTCTTCTTTTCCATGCATCCACTTTACCATATCGCCTCGCATTACATCCAAGAGATGAATTCAATTTTTGTGAAATGCTAAGATATGTTGACTCACATAAATGTGTACTTAACATACACTAATGCTGATCAAAACGAACCTTCTAAATTTCCATAGAGAGTCTTGTGAAAAAAAGATGGTTTTTCCAACCATCAGAAAAAGAAGAGGGGAAAGTGCTCTACACACACAGACAGAGAGAGAGATACATGTACCATTCATGCATAGAAGAAGTGTATTGTATAATAATAATATAAAAATAAGGTAACCTCCATGTATGCATGTACGTGTGGACTCATGAGTTGGGGAAAAGAAAGATTTTTCAACTAAAAAGTGTGCACACACGTTCAACTCTCTCTCTCCTCCAAGTATCTGTAGTCTGTATGTTGGGTAGTGATAGGGAAGAGAGAGAGAGAGGTAGGAAAATTGGTAGGGCAAGTCATCAATCGAATCCAATCTGAAGGCTTTTAGGTCTTCATTATATTTACACAAGCGGGAGGAGTATTCCTCGCGAATATTGTCCTGGGAATATGGGCAATTTATGCTCGAGAGAGAGTCCTGATATGTGGCTAATGTAGACTGAGAAAAACGTTTCTCTAGCTCTGCCCGAACAAACTTTGGCTGTCTCTGTAGCAGACACTGGGACTAAATTTTTTTTTATATAAAAAAAACTAGACTCTCTTATATCTCTCTCTACTCTCTATAGTCAAAATGTCGGATGTCATGCTGACATTGAGCCTTCGACTCTCCACTGTACATGTACAATGTACATGTGTGTACATATATATAGATGGTTTTATATAAAAATAGGGAATATGTACATATTCTTCTTTTCTAGCTACTCCTGCAGACGACATGATTGGGAACGCCAAGGAGGATGGAGAAGAAGGTTCATGACAATTTTCAACTCTTTTTACTTGAGTGTGTATCACACAACTCAAAAGCTAAGATGAATGGAAAACGCATGTTTACACAAAAAAAAAGTCTGAAAATTAAATTCATTCAGGAAAGCTTATCTCCTCGTTTGCATGCCAATCCTCATGCAAATAACACACACACACACAAAAACTACCTCAGCATTACTTTACAGGGATGGAACAGTGCAGTCTATACATTTTTTTAAAATGCATTCTTCAAAAATAGAAAACGAGAAGGCTATTCCAGTTAATGTAAGTAGCAGTAGGAGAAGCTAGTCATTGAATTTCAAACCACCTCCCCCCTCCTTCGTTTTTTTATACAATACATATATATATATCTACATGTATATATCATAATTCAAAAAAAACGAGCAATAATGCAAATAACTCTACATTCAATTGACTGTCCGTACATGTTTTTGTACTAGTAAATATAAAAAGTATAGATTTTTATCCCTATCCCCTCCACCCTCTATAAATGTAGGGAAGATTCATCTACATTTAAACTGGAAAGTAAGAGAGAGAGAGAAAGTTGGGTGACGTAGACGTCAACTGACTTGAGCAAAGCCATGACTACTATTATTATTCAACTTGTTGTGTCTGAGAGAGAGAGACGGTGAAAAATTTCCAAGAAGAGGAACCACTTGGAGTAAATCAACAGCCTACATACAGCCTACACCTACGTACACTAGTATAAGTCTGGGTGAAGATGAAAATACCTCAGTTTGGTTGGTTGACTGTATGAAGATGAGGAAGGACACACGCGTCATTCCAGTCATCGTATGAATGTACGAATATGCTCCTACAAGAGAAAAAATTCTCTCTTACGCATGCATAGACTATCCTTGGATTTTTAACGGGGGAGCCAGAGCCAGAGTTAGAGCCAGAGAGAGAGAGAGAGAGAGAGAGAAGAAATTGATTGAATGAAGAAAAGAAAAAAGGAAGAAAAAAACTTGGATGGGATGCATATTATGGTAACCTAGAAATACAGTGAAAGAAGTAGAAAGAAGTAGAGAGAGAGAGGGAAAAAAATAACATGTGAAAGCTCCAATTGCAATGGGTAAAAAGTAAACTGAAATGAGGGGAATATGATGATGATGGTGGTGATGGTTGGAGAAAATGCATATACCATGCTCTTTGGGTGGGAGGAGAAGGAAGATTGGAATGAAGGGAGAGAGAGAGAGGGAGGGGAGGAGAGATATCAGGGAAAAGGGTTTAGACTTTCTCTTTCTTTTTCCCTTTTTCTAAGGCAAGGAATGCGTCCCACAAGTAACGAGTCTGTCACTCAGCTCTTTCAAATAGTAAGAAAAAGTACAAGTTTCTTTCGTAATTTGGAAAAGACCTTTTGCGCCTCTCTCAAACTACTCCAACGACTTTTCCCTGTTGAACATGTACTCACTATTCCCTTTTATATTTTTATATTTCCAATGGCGGCACACACACACAAAAGAGAAAACGAAGGGAAAAAGTCAACCCAAAAGAGAGAGAGAGAGATGAAATGAACCAAGAAGAAGAAAGAGAGAGAGAAAAAAAGAAAATACAGACCCTCCCTACTCACTCTGTTCTGAATACAAATGCAAAATAAAAATTTTCTTCATTCTTCTTGATAATAAAACAAAGCTAAAGAAAAAAAAGAAGGGGACATTTTTTTTTCACAAAGTATTTCTTCTTTTTTTATACTTTTTTACTTTGTCTCTTCTTCACTAGACATGAGAAGATGGAGACCCAAAAAAAAGGATGAAAATTATTAGTCTATATCAAGTTTGAAGTGTTTATATATATATATATATATATATATAATAAATGGTATGTCTATTAGACGTGGTGGTGGTGTACGTACAGTGGAAAATTGAATGAGAGAGAGAGAGGGAACTGTTGAGTTGAGATTAATTGTATTTAATTAAATTGCTACACATATGAGATCCCACAAGTGATACCACAAGTGAATTTGATAACATTATACAATCTATATATACATTACACACACACAAACAAATGGGGATTGGCTCGTTAAAAGAGAGAATGACAGGTAAAGAAGTTCAAATTGAACAAGTTGAGGATTTCTATAGGCCCACTGTGTAAAATTAAATGCATTGCTACGGTAGTTCTACTTGTACACATGAGAAAGAGGAGGAGAATAGGACAAAAGGAAATCAGCATGATAGTTTAGAAATAAAAGGGTTATTATCTCCCCTCTTCTTTTTTTTATAAGCCGGCCAAAGTCTCATCCCAAAAAAATCTTCTTCATGTATCTCTATTTCTATATATCCCTCTCCGTCCACCTCTCTCTCTTGTTCTAAATGCCAAAAGAAATTTGTAGGAAAAGGGCGTGTTACAGACAAGCTGTCAAAAAATAATCCAGCTACAAAGTCAAGTTAATTATGCGTAAGTTTTTCCTATAACTGGTATCTCTTAGTAGTACACATTTATATATTTATTAATATTGAAAGAATAAGATTTTCATTTCCAAAACTTGAGATATCTTGTGAGGTTTTTTTTCATGTGTCCCTCTCTCTCTCATTTTACTTTGTTCAAGGGTAAAAATGAATTGGAGCTCTCTCTCTCTCCTAAAGGTACACTCCTTTTTTGTCTATTTTCTCGACATTTCTGACACTTTTATCGCGCTCTTTTATTTTAAAACTGTTTCTGACAACGACGTGTCCATCCCTTCATAGTATTTTTGTGTGGACAACACACACACAGACTAATATAAAGATATATCTTCAAGTTATCATTCCTTGTCTCAAATACCCTTTAAACGCTCATTACTCTTTTCACAAAAACTTCATCCTCATAAATGTACAGGTAGGGGATATATAATGAACCAAAAATAAAAAAACCTTTTTTTTCTCTCTCTCTCTCTCTCTCTCTCTTTACATAAAAGAAAATATAACTATCCAGGAATTCCACCTGTTTTCTGCAGATTAGTAAACTGTCTCAAAAGAATCAAGTGAGAGAGGAGGAGGGGGACAAGTAGGCAGGTTGTGAGATGTAAATTTTTTTTTTGGTGTGTCATTTTCTATACACTCTATTTGGCTTCTGTTTATTTCACACAAAAAAAATTTTTGTTCCCTTTTTATAATGAGCATTAGACACAAACAATTGTTGAGACTTCAAACAAAAATGTTTTTTATATTAGTAGTCACAGTATAGCTCATAAACAACAAAGGGAATTAGTTTTATCTATATAAAAAACAAGTGCATTTTCTCTCTCCCCTTGTATGCAGTGCATACTATGCACATAGTTTATAAGTACAGGAACGTACAGTCACCTTTGAGGAAAAAAAATGGACAAAAAAAAAGTTTTCTCAAGTCAAGTGTATTAACTTACCCTTGGAAAATAAGATGAGACAAAAAAAAATTAAAAAAATGTATGTACATGTCCGTGTACACTTGATAAAAGAAAGATATTATGCACATTGATTGCATAAGAGACAAGCCACACAAAAAAATCGGGTTAATGTAATAATTCTCTTGAATTGAACATAAAGAACGAATATACAATACGTTTAAGTAAATTCCCCTTCCTCTCTCTCTCTCACACAATGAAATGGTGTCTGAAGAGTTACAGTGCGTGAGTTGTGGTAGTAGCTCTTGGATCTCAGTGACTATTGAAATAATGAAAAGAATTAAGTATATATTCTCCATGCAACTCCTGGAGATTTGAAAGATGAAGAAGAAGAGGAGGAGGGGGGAGAAGAAGATGAAGAGAAAAAAAGGGCTATGGTATAATAGAAAAAGATGTCGAAAAAATCCTTCCAACTTGGCTACTTATCGTTCCTCCAAGTGTGAGCAGGTATATTTTAAATGCTTGTGTATGTACATTCTCTCCAAACTATATGCAGAGAGAGAGTTGTGGAGCTTTTTGGTTTTATTTAAATGATAGCTGGGGTTAAGTTCAATTAAAAAAAGTACTAGGCAGTAAAGTATCCTCATCAGGGGATCTTTGTTTCACAGTGGGATCAAGCAACACAAGCAAGTCTCCCGGTTTTTTTTCTCTCCCTTTATTTCACAAGGCAAATATAACCATACTCTCTCTCTCTTGTGTGTGTATAGGTTACTTGCTGCTGTTGGATGCATGGTGTGTACACATAAATTGAGCTGGGCTCCCTCAGATGAATTCATGGATGACTCGGATGCCTCTCTAACTCATTTAATACACATGTATGTACTATATTGACTACACTCCAAAACTTTTTTTTTATACACACAGCTAAAGTGTCAGTATTATATTATTGAGAGTGTCTCAGCCTCACTATTTTATGTGTACATACAGAACACAAAATATATATATACTACCTCACACTTTTTTTTTTTGATGGAAATAAGAGCTTCATATTAATTCCTCTAGTTTATAAAATGAGTGATACATATTGTTTTGTCTATATATAGGGGTTGACTGTGTCTCTATAAACGTGTGGATGTGTACATGTACAAAAGTAAATACTTAGGCCAGCACTTTTTTTCCCTTGAAAGCTTCCTCGCCTCTATTTTTTTCTCCCTCTCTCTCTTGGTTAGAGGCTCTGATCATGAATATTCATGGAGGGAGTAGAAATAAAAAAAGAGCTCTCATTTCCCCCTTTTTTTAACCCTCTCTACAACTTTTCCTCTCTCTCTCTCTCTCCATCACAATCACAATTACGCTCTGGCTCAGAAATTATCTAATCTTCGATGAGTATGCCCGTACACGTAATTTTAATTAAAATTCTCCGGCTTAAGCTTATAGAGAGAGAGAGAGAACTTAATGTAATTTTTTTTTCTCCCCTTCTTCCTCCTCCTCATCTAGATCCACAATCTACACATACACACACTCACACTTTTTATAGAGTACAAGAGGAGCACCCATGAAAAAATCTTGGTCTATCTATGGTAGAGATACAGGAGCCGCATCTCATTCACGTTATAAAATTCTTTTTTGTAAAAAAAAATATCCTACGACTCTCCCTACATCCCTCCAAAAAAAGTATTATATTTGCTCATGAGAATGACGCGCGGGGGTTAGTGGAAAATGAGGACATTGTCTTTTTTTTTTTGAAAATCCGGTCGCCATTTCATTAGCAATTATGGTACAAAAGGGATTTTTAATTAGGGAAATCCACACTGCCACATAAATACATTGAGGGGAAAAGACAAGAGAAAGAGAGTAATTTGTGGTGTGGTGCACACGGGAGCGAATAACGCCAAATAAGTTCTCTCTCTCTCTCTTTCAGCTCTATTGTAAGTAATAACCACCGGCAGCATTTTCATTCTGTACAAAAATGAGAGAGAGAGAATAAGCCAAGCGAAATGACAACGTTAGTTGGATTTATGTCCTATGATGGAAATGGTGCCAAGCCACAAAAACTTTTAATCAAATTTAATTTATATGTTAAGCTTATTGTGCTAAAAACCATGAAATTCTTTGGCCGGCTATTCATGAACTTTTTTTTTATTATTTCATTCCACTTTGTGTCAATTTTTTTCTCTCTCTCTTTTACAGATACAATTTTTTTATATAGTCTTTTATTCAATTAAATCAGTCTTATATCTGTAGAGAGAGAGACGCAAAAGGGATATTTTTTTATGAAAAAAAGGAGAGAGATAAAGTATAAAGTGGTAGTCATAAATAAAATCAATTTATGATTCTTTCCATTAAATAATTTACAAGAGAGAGAATTATTTCTCTTTGTAATATTATAAATTTCCCTTCATTTGAATTTGAATAAACTTCTTTTCATTTTTTTGTGAACAATTACTCAAATATTTCATACTAGACAAAAAAAATTCTTTTCTTTTTTTACAAAATACAAATAAATATGAATTATTTTTATAAAATATGAGAGAGACAAGTTTAGAAAAAACCAAAGACTATTTTTTTTTCTTAAAA